>CAJDSM010041939.1:0-10509 GCA_903981925.1 Ostrea lurida | reverse complement strand
GTTGAACAATAAACACTGACAATACAGTTACAATTTAGAAGATACCACGTATTTGAACAACAAACTGACAGATACAGTTACAATGTTAATGTGTACCAACTGGGTGAACATACACACAGATACATGTACAATGTTTGTAGAAGTATGTCACCACTGTAAAAATGAACAACACTACAATACAGTTTTATCAATTATTTAGAATGTGTATCCACTTGGAACATACACTGACAGATTACAGTTAGCACATGTTAGAATGTGTACACTGGTGAACATTTACACTGACAGATACAGTACAATGTATAGAATGTTACCACTGCGTGAAACATACACTTACAGATACAGTACAATGTAATAGAATGTACCTGAGAACACGGATAACATTAACACTGACAGATACAGTTACAATGTTAGAATGTGTACCTGGTGTTAACCAACACTGACAATACATTACAATTAGAAAGTACCACTGACGTGAACATACATACAATACAGACAATTTAGAATGTACCACTGTCAGTGAACTACAACTGACCATATACAAGTTTACAATGTAGAGAATTTACCTGAGTGAAACATACACCTGACAAACAGTTACAATGTTCAGATGTCCTGTACCTTGCTGAACATACACTCACAGATCACATTACAATGTAGAAGTTGGTACCACTGGTGAACCATACACTGACAGTACAGTTACAATGTTAGAATGTTCCACTGGCGAACATACACTACAGATCAGTCACAATTGTCTAGAATGTACCTGGTGAACATATCACTGACAGATACAGTTACACTGTAGAGAATGTTGTACCTTGAACATACCACTGACAGATTAACAGTTACAATGGTTTAGAATGTGTACCAGCTGTTTGAACATACATGACAGATACATTACCAAGTTAAATGTGTATCCTGGTAACATACACGACAGAAACACGCTATGCCGGACAATGGTACAAAAACTTCGATGGAGTGTGTCCGTGACTTACCTCGTAACATACCTTTACCATGCCAGAGCAGTTCTCATAAAAATTTGTTCTTTACCTGATGTGATCTCCTCCCGTGAACATAACACTGACAGGATTACATTTACAACTTTTGAATGTTACCTGGAACATCACACTGACAGATACAGTACAATTGTTAGAATGGTGTACCACTGCGTGAACATACACTGACAGATTAACAGGTGACAAATGTTTAGAATGTGTTTTAACCACGGGTGAACATACACGGACAAGACAGTTTTTGACAATTGAGAATGTGTAAGTCGCCCCTCCTCCCTTAGCCTGCCGTGGGGGAAGAAGGATACGACAGTCGAACAGGGTTAACTTGTAGCTGGCAGGTAGGGCACCCAGACACAGGCGAACATGGAAACTGAGCTGCAGTGGATGTTCACCAGTTTCACGTGATACACATACCTGATGAACTGCCAGCTTTTAGTAAGGTTCTTATATCATGTAATCACCCACAGACTTCGGTGGATGCGTCATCCCATGCTTACCCCACGCGTAACGGGCTACACACAGAACTCTCCTAACACTTTCAACAGTACATATTATTCTCCACGTTTGAGTGCCTACTCCCGTGCTTGAACATTACCGAGTATATCATCCCGAGTTTTTGCTTCCTCGTCTTACGGCTCATATTCTGATGTCCAAGCTTCGTCGTGAGAGGCTTCATCCCTTTGCGTGCGGCACGGTCAGAACGGACATGGGCTAGTGTGGGAGCTACACGCGACGTTTCACCTCGCGAGCATTGTTGGTACACTCGGCCTGCCATTCGGCTCGATAAGCTACGCTCTAGATTAGCCGTTCAAAGCCAGGCACATCATCCAACATTTCCCCTGGATATCGTCCACCTCAAGAGTGTTCTTCTTACCTAACTTGTGGAAACACACCGTGATCCTATAAATGAGACTGCTTATACCTCTAGGTCTTCTTATGCTCCTGCAAGTCACCACTACATCGCATCCTGACAGATCACCCATATGCGACCTCGACTCCTGATACGCTCTCTCGTCAGCTCACGTGCTCGCTGCTTCGCATGTTTCTGTAGATCCAGCGATACACATTGCCAACAGGTCTGCATCCAATGTGTACGTCATAGCGGGTGCCTCTCATAGTTCCGCTAAGTCTTTCTGAGTATCTAACACTTAGGCATCGTGCAGTCGCTTCACATTCCCATGAACGAAATCGGTTCTATAGTCTAGCTCGTCTGTCACTCTCTCTGGGCCATTAACAGGCCGTCTAGCTCTCAGCTCTCAGAACACATAATCCCTGCGCTACTACTCTATTGAGTCGCCTTCCCGACAACTGTAGAATATCGTTAAACTGGATCTGTTGTCAGGCTCGCTGTCTTCTCATCGTGACTGCCTTTCACCTCGCTCTTCCCGACCTATGCATTTAAACAATCACATGCGTAGTCTCCAGGAAGTCTCGTTGTGCATACTGGCGAGCTGGCAGCTGGTTTTGCTTGCATCCAAATAACGTACCCATGCGTACTTGCAGTAATTTTCTACAGGATCTCCACTCGAAGTGAATAGCGCTACTCGATGCAACCTACTTATACTCCCACTACGTTCAAACATACTGATAAACAGCCTGTATTTTAGCGGGAGATGCGGTCAATTCAAAAGCGGCTTTACTGTCGTTACACCGAGAGTGCGCTGCCTAACTCCATGATGGGATTTCTGAGTGAGTCTCGCGACACGCTCGACTCATCCGCAGTAGATCAGGCGTCCCGAGAACATCATAGAGGCTGATCTCTCTTTAGATGTCCGGCACTTTATAGCTTGCTAACTTCAAGGTCGCGGATCTTTAACTACGTCGCGTGGCGGTGTCGGCGCTGCGTTGCCGATGGAACAACTGCGTGAGACGCTCATTGGCCGACTAAACTTCAGTTCTTGCATTCTAGTCATGTGTCGCTATTACGTTCATTGAGGTTCGAAGAAAAGTGGTGAGCGCGAGCGAGTGACTACATACTCAAATCCTTTCAAACGTTTAACCCATCTGGTGCACACCAGTGAATGCGTATACTTCCATATTACCGACGCTGAATTACTCCTCCATCCAGCATTCTTACATAACCTCCTTACAGACTCACGTTTGTTACGCTTTACCATCATCATCCGTATCCTTCGTTATACAGACTTCTGCCCTCCGTTCGCCTATTTTAGCTCTGATGAGCTATCGCTATAGCCTTCTACATCAATTGCTAACATGTAAACTGTATCGTCGTGTATTTCACCAGTGGACACATCTAACAATGAACTGGTATCTTTCAGTGGTTATGGTTCACCAGGGTCACTATAATTTTCGTACACTCCTATACTGAAAGAACGCTGCGTAATCGCGCGTACTCTGTTCTTGCATTCCTGACATCCTTCACGAGTCGAAGTGCCCGCCATTTCAGAGTCGATCGCCACAACCGGCCATTCTAACCATCGGTGTACCTGTATTCTGTCTTGCCTAGCACTAGCCTAGCTCGAGCTCTTAATACTCGGTACACACTCTTCTCACTATTGTAGGTTCCTAACATGGAACGTGGATCACTGTTCCAGTGGTATCCCCCAATACCGTATGGACGTATTCTACGTGCAATCAGTCGACTGGTTCTCCCTCATTGCCCCGCGTGCAGTATTTACTCTACAGAAGATAGCGCAGTTCTAATCCTCGGCTCAGTATACCTTGAGCGAATAGATGTTCCAGAGTATACCCGCCTCATTCAAGCAATCTACTGTATTGCACGACTGTCACAAGTCTATATCTTAGATGATGATTTGTATCTGCACATCTCCACACTCCCGCATCGATGTGTGTACACAGTTCTTTTCACCCTATTAGCCTACACATCGCGCTACGAAGCTTTACACTAACATTGTCCAGGTATGTTCACCCGACGACACTCGACGTAGCTCTTGCACCGCTGTATCCCATACAACACTCTCAAACGAGCTCAAAGCTCTAACTATTGTCATTGCGCACACTAATTGCGGCGTTATCGTGTGTTCACCAGACCACATTCTACATATATAAATGCTTTCTACAACAGACAACTGTATCTGGTCAGGTATGTCACCAGTTACACATTTCTAACATGTCACTTAAATCTACCTGCTAAGTTCCATGGTCTTCTCGCACTCATTGGATGTTCACCAGTACACATTCTAACATGTAACTGTATCTGTCATTGTTATGTCACCAAGTGTACACATTCTAACATTTAACTGTTATCTGCAGGCTATGATGGTGTCGGATGCCGCGCGCTCTACGGCTACCTACCACCAACATCATGTGTGTACTCACTGGTATTATTGCATATGCACATCAGCTTCCAACTAATCAGGTAATCCGGTATTCGCTGCGAGGTTTACACCAAAGTATCGTGATTTCATTTGACACTGCTTAGGTCATGAACTCCACACACATTTTGATTCTCAACATTCTCTTCGATCTGCCACCCGTCTCTCATCTCTAGTAGAAACGTCAGAACCGCTCACGCAAGTTTGTGTAATCCCTGCTTACATCACCTCCTGCCCCTCAACCGTCCAATAAATACATATCACTCATCGATCCACCCTCTAGACTCTGTTGCGGCGTGATATATTCTTATGTCAGTGTATCACCAGTGGTACACATTCTAACATTTTAACTTGTATTCGTCCAGGTGATGTCTTACCAGTGTTACCAACAGTTCGTCTAACAAACGGCGGCAGTTATGTTGGCGGTCCAAGCTGTCGTGACTTCTAAATTTGCTCACTTCTGTACCTAACCGTCGAGCCGTCGCAATAATCTATTCTATCTCGCACATACAGTGTGTTATAATCGTGCCTGAGCGCTTTCTGCCTCTCAGCGCCCTATATCAATCCACTGCACCAGTTTCCAAATGAAAACCATCTTTAACTGATTGTCGTGAGGTTCACCAGTGTGGTACACATCTTCTAAAGCATGGTGGAACTATCTTGTCAGGTTGCGTAGTTGTTTCACCAGTTCGACACAATTCGCGTAGACCATCATCTTTATGCTGTCGGCGACGTTATCATGTGTGCTCACGACTGTATCTGTTTCAGGGCAGGTCTATGGTATCTACCATACCCAGGTGATCTCGTCCTAATTACACGATCTCTTCAAATCGGTGCCGTAACTCCTAACACTGGCTTTACGAGTGGTCTTCTCTCACTGCAGGCATCCGTTGTTTCTTTCCAGGTGTGCTGAGCTTCACTTGCCAGCAGTCTTTGAGCTCGTAGAAAGTTTCTTACATGTCCGGCGAAGTCACTTGCCTACCTGGTCCACTTGTAAGCCGTTCTCCTCAGCCCTGCTGTGATAGTAGTCCTTAACCGTCTAGAAGCACGTTATTATAAGATTCATCATCCTTCTCATCACACGCGCCGAGCGACGCGATCGAGTCTTGAGATGTCCGTCTTGTTGCTTTCACAAGACCATAAGTAGCTTGGGGCGACTGCCCATGTTTGGGAGCCCATAGGGTGCCTCTAACACTCCATCGGAAACAGCCAGTTCACATCGCACACTGCCCATGCTGATACACAATTTATTAAGTTAAGATTGTGAGGTGGCCCTAGAGCCACTACATGTATATCACACAAATCACGCCGTCGTTGAATCATCCAGCTAAACCTCGTGAACGTAGCGCCACATATGTATAAGACACTGCAACTTTAGTTCGTGCGGGTAAAGCAAATAGGGTCAAACAAGGAAAAAGACGTCTACGACTGCAGGGGGTGTGCAATGAGAGAGAGAATTACAGATAGTACAGGGACCGGAGCGCAGCTATGTGGCTCTGCTGCTGGAAATTAAGTAGAAGTTGGTTTAGCAAAGATATACCATTTGATACATAACTTTACTTAATTCTCGTACCATGATATCCCACTAAGTCTCTATCTTGAGTTATCATTACATTGCCAGTGGAAGGCTATAGCTTTCGAGAACCAATCTACTATTAATGCGCACACATCACGAGTGCTTTGCAGTGTGATGGACAGAACTATGAATTATACCTGTCTTCCGCAGTACTCTTCGCAAAAATCACCAGATTACATCGTTTGGATTACCGTCGGGAGGTTGCGCAAACGAGTTATGCAGTCCTTATTTGCAACCACTAATGTGCCCCTCTCAATAGTGGCGCGGTGATAACTGTCTCTCACATGCAAGTCTAATGAGCCCATGAACAGCGAATCACAATTCTTAGCAGGTCTCATCAGTCGGAGGCAGCGTGACGTCGCGTCAGCAGCGAGCGACATTCACCGTACTTATCGCGTTTACTATGCGTTCCCTTGTTACAAGTAGCACCCACTGGTATGTTGTAATCCGTTGATCGCAGCCCATCCTCGTGGGCTTTCGATTACACGCTATGCTGACGTGCTGCAGTTATCGCGAGAGCCCTTGCTACAACGTGCCGTTCCTATTGCTGGTGCACCTGACTATCAAAGCATCACGGAGAATTGTTGGAACAGTAATCATATTAAACCCTTATACCCGCCACTCCGACGACAAAGCGCGGATGCGAACATCTATAGGTAGGATTATTAAACAACTAGTCGCTCGTTGGAACTTTGCGCCGTATGCGCTAATCGCCTTATCTCTGCCTTCGGCTCACACCAGCATAGGTCATATAACTATTTTATGAACTGGACTCGGCCGATGTAGTAGAGGTCGGCATAAGAGTACGTCCATCATCGCACAACAATAACTATTCGATAGACACACTAAGCGCTGTGCCACTTGTGCTAGTTGATCCTCACCTTGTGTAAACTTTAACAAAACTTACAATTCCATGCTCACGATTATATCACACAAATGAACAGGAGAAGGAAACTGTGACCCAACTGCAGCAACATGAAGAACTGTAAGTTTTCTTTAAAAATAGCCTTATATTAATTGCTCAAAAATAAATGTGTTCAACTCATCCATCATAAACAAACAATGTGAACCTTTAAATTTTGATATCAAACCTGCTATATATACTCTAAGGATTACATCTATGATGCATGAAGTCCAAAGTCAAACGGTCAATATATTCTCCAATCAAGAAAACATTTACGCCACAAATCTCATATGCAATTCAACAAATCATATGTATTATCTGGTTTTTCTAATTCTATTTTTATTTTGATAAATGATTATGATTCTTCTTTTACGTCCCACTCGAGAGATAGTTCACTTCATGATGGAACTCAACAAGACCTTGTTGAAAGGGCTGAAAATTACATTGCCGACACGTTTCAGGGCCGTGTGAGCAAGGAGATCGTGTATTCGTGCCGCACCGTGGCGTGACACGGGACCTTGCGTTGCACATATATTATACTGTTATACGGAGTCTTTCATTCAGACGAATGTGGTCCCTGGCTCTACACGGATGCCGAAGGAAATCCGTTGTGCGTTTCCGAGCGCCGACACACGCACACATTCTGGATAGTCAGCATCCGTGTGATTTATCCGGTGCGTGTCCGGATCCCTTATTGTCACTCTGACTTCAGGCTCTCACTTGCTCCTTAAACACATCCGGCGTGTGCGGCGTGTGAGGTAGCAAGACTATATGCAGTGCGAAACCGTAGCTTGCTAGATATTGAAACCGCATAAAAGTTTGCTATAAGCTCACAAGAAGACGATTACGGGACGATGACTTATGGATCATCATGGTAGGTTCTTACTCCTTTTCACCATGTGAGCCGTTAAGGACGACGCGATCTAAAGCGGCAGTCAGACGATACAACTACTAAGGAGTGGTCGAGAGGTCGGTGACCGTCTGTCAGGTTTGTACCGCGACCGGTCAGCGAGAACCTGTACGATTCACCTATCAATGGGGGGTATCAGCCAACGCGTCAAAAGAAACATCATTGCCACGTTGAAGTCTTATGACAAAATCGCCTCATGATGTCATAGTACATGTTACATTTGTTATCTATGGCATTCATCCCGCCACCATTCTGATCCCAATGACCCTTCATGTAAAGTGAGAATGACCGACTGTGCGAGCTAAAGAATCGAGCATATACAAGAATGTCAAAAACTGAGACACCAATACTTTAAGACGGACTCGCATTCATTAGGCCAAACACATTACAAAATCGACCCCAGAGAGCGGCCTGGGATGGGCTCTGGCCAGGGACTGAGTGTCAGAACCCGCAGTAAACGCCCGAGTACATAACTGGTAACATGTGCCGGAATGATCGCACGTCCTGAGTGGGGATAGACCGGACGTATCAAGAACAGTAAAATGACGTATACAAAGGGTGACAACAGGGGCGGTTAAGAGCGCCAGAGGAAATGTGCGGCTCGGCGGGTCACAATTCACTACCACACCAATAGTTGCTTACCAGTGCAAGAGTCGAGATATATGTCCGGCACCGAACTAACAAACGGGGATCCAAATGTAGTTAATCCATAGGGAGCGGTGCCTTGCGGCGACTGACTCCAATGTTGATGGCAGCTGGCACTTCCGGGGACTATGTGAACGATTACACATGAGAAGCCAGGCATAGATTTGGCACAATGAGAACTGCAGGGGAGGACGAGGGACTAAGCACACCATGAACTAATAGATCCCAAATGATGGCGGGCCGGCACAGGAATTGTTCCAAGTTAATATCGTCGATATTAGTGTTAAATAACCATCAAAGGAATCCAGGGTGCTTGCATAGCATACGTCTTATCACTTCGATCCCCGTACTACTCCTGTGTGGCATGCCCGAGTAATCTTCCTCAATTAATGAGGCGCTCTCGTTGTCGTACCGGCTAGCGCGAGAGACTCGTTTTGATGTGACCTTCTTCCCTACTATCTATGATCCCCATGTTAATTTAATCTATATTCGCGCGTTTCTATGAACTTGTATGTATAACACTACTAAATCAGGACGCTCCCTTATCGATAGCTCATGCTGCGGTGCCTTGAGTTGGCAGCAATACATCATTTTTTCGATTCCTGGATATATTTAAACTTCGACTCTGATAGTAGCTCCAAGTTCCTTTAGCTCGATCATTCGTCACCGTTGGTATCTCAAGAAGCAATCCTGTACTCTGCCTCGTTCATGATGGCGTTCGTAAGGCTCGTCCTATCTACTACTGAGGCTCGGCGGTTCCGACCCTCGTTCTGGACGTAGATGTTAATTATCTGTCTGACGGCTAGTCGTTAATCGATATTGCCCTTGCGTATCGCGCCGTCGTTGGTGCCCCCCAATAGAACGCCTCACGTATTACTTCAGCCAACTCTCACTGCAGCAGTGTGCAAGGGCAGGCGTGCATCGACAGTAAGTGATCATCTATGGGGATCGCTCGGGTTACCTCTTCCTCACCTTTGGCGGGCTTCCTCGTTGATTCCTGTGCAGCCGCTCTGCCTCTGAACTAAACCAGAATCGCTGACACCGGACATCGAAGCTTGTCGTGTAACAGCCGGTTATGAATTTGCGCGTGATTTCTAAGTAAACCTTTCCGACTCGGTTGTCCTCCTCACTGACAGCACCCATCCTTCTCTTTCGACGTAGTGTTTATTTAAATGTCTCCTCCCAAAGAGACCGTCTGAGACCGTCCCATCCATGCGACTCTACTCATGAGACATTTCTACAGCGCTGTACATATATCTATACCATCCCATGGCTACGACACAGTCGCTTTCTCCTGCTAGTGCGCGGGTTGCCACGGAAATTTTGTTCAGCAGAATGTATCCTCTCTAGCTGTGTATTACGTTTACAGAGCTCCTGAGTGAACTCTCCTGCCTCTCGTTGCGTAAGATAAATAAACCCTCGCTTGCCCTTCTAAATTCAAACTGCCAGGTAACAATTCTAATACGTAATATAGATCACATGCATTTTGTATACCAAGAACAAATATTCGAAAAGTTCAAAGTGAAGAATGAAAAAATACATATATGGACCTTTTATGTACATATATGCAGAAACTGAATTCGTCGAGTGGCCCAGAACACATGCCCTCAGGAGTTTTATGCTTGCTACTATGAACCCGGTAAATATACCAATTTCTGATATAAAATTTCATGCTCACATTTTTTATCAGTTGGAACATTAGTCATAGACTGCTGGTCAGGTAGTTTCCATTGTACATAGATTATTTTTCAATGTGTCGGAGTTATATTTACGATGACAATCTATACCAACGGAGATATTATTTCTTTGCTAGAGGCATGCGTCAATGTTTATGGTTGTATTCTTAAACATTTACATATATTTTAGGACTTGTCAAATGCTGACTTTAAACGCGACTGTTTAAAACCCTGCAACAACAACATATTTGTAAGTAACCTGTCTTGATACAAAAATTGATCATACGCAAAAAAAAAACAAACTTGCGTATCTAATAAGATGCAATATTCAACAAGACAGCATTTGACAAGTAAATTAAGAACAGATATAAACAGTTTTGATACTGTGTAATTGATCAATTTCTTCTAAGTACAGTTTAGGCAGATCAAGGGAGGTACATAAAATAATTTGTCACACAACTGTACTGTTTCCGAGTTCATCGCACGGGTTCGGAA
>CAJDSM010041936.1:0-41176 GCA_903981925.1 Ostrea lurida | reverse complement strand
AATTCTGAGTTACCTCTCTTTGAAGAATGCAGATTCAATGCACCTGTAAGTATAGATGCTACAAAAACACTGCCAGTTGTTGTATAATTATATTTTCATCATCACCAAATAATTCTGAAGGGATTGAATGATGTTTGTGTTGTCTGTAACTCTAATCATTATCATTGGAAGTTGTGAAATGTACATTGCGTATGCCCTTAAAAAGCTTTAAATCCCGAGAGCTTCGCCCCCTGGGCCCCCGCTTTAGCTTCATCCTAGACCTTAAGTTTATTGGCTCCTCTTTCAAGCACCCCCCCCCCCCCCCCTTTCGACAAATCCTGAATCCGCCAATGTATCCTGCTATGAGAGGAAAGTTGTCGTGCTAGCGAAAATTCTATCAAATTTGTACGTCTTTGCACATATCATGCATACATGTACATGTGATACCACCTCATTGATCTCTTACTCTGATCTACGTAA
Organism: Ostrea lurida; assembly: GCA_903981925.1. NCBI lineage: Eukaryota > Metazoa > Mollusca > Bivalvia > Ostreida > Ostreidae > Ostrea > Ostrea lurida. The sequence continues at coordinate 40,717 of CAJDSM010041936.1, read as the reverse complement.
GGGATGCTATCTAACTACAGAAAACGACAATTTAGATGGGAGTCTGAAACCCCGTGTTGCACATGAAACTAAAACCCCCTGTTCACATGGATGTACATTTACAAAACACGATATAATCCTTAAATTACAACAGGAAGCAAGGTTAATGCGTTGACGAGATTTGAAATGTGTGTGTCGTGTAAATTAACTGTGTAAGGAGAGAGCAATATTTGCCTTCATAATCGAGATAATTGCAAATTTTATAGCGACTGAGTCAAATTCCAACAACCGCTGACACTGTCCACGAGTGTTTGAAAGAACTAGCACGATTTGAAAATATCCAAGCTACCCAATATCCATTAAAATTCTTACAACCCGTGCTACTATTCCTTCCCAAAAATATCGGTAGAATGTTTCACAATCAGAAGTTCTACTTGCACGTCTACTCAATCTCCGCTTCCGCGCTGAAACCCCATAGTTCACACAAGCTGAAACCCCCTATGTTGTTATTGGCGTAAAGTACAGATAAAAATATTGAACCGTTTTCAGGGTAGAAATAAAAACAAAGCCGCTTCTTGTTTATTCTTTTTCCATGATATTAAGATTTGAATTTAAAAATTACGGTTATCAAATTTTCCCATATTGTAGGAAGATGTAGAAAGTATGAAGATATTGTATAGTAAAGTCGATTATTATTTTTTTCGACAGGCCTGGAGGTTATACAACTTTTACCATACTCATAAGTAGTACTCAAATTCATTCTCAGCGGCGACGTGTTTGTTTGTGTACCGCTATATGTTTGTTTTGAGAAGAACTCTGTGAAAGCTACTAAGCATACACGCAAATTCTTGAGTATGTCCTACTCCATCATTTTATCAAAGTTTTATAAAGATTTCGAGCACAGAGTTCTAGTCTAAAATGTGCAAAAAGTTTTACAACTTCCGGGCCTGGTTTTGATTACATTTTATTAGCGACATCATAATATCGGAGCGGATTAAATACCACGAGCAATTTCAAACTAAGCAAATAACTATGAATGGTTTCACCAAGGATCTATAATGGATGAAAATGAATACATTATCAACTACATTTCTAGATTGAAATTGTTCATAGCGATCACAAATGTACATGTATTGTTGAATGACCTTTAACCTTATGGTGTAAAATTTACTTCTCTTTAACGCACACAAAATATTTCTATATATTAATATTCTAGCAAAATTTAATCGTTCAAAACAGTATTAAGATCTCGTAAAATTCTAATATATAAGACCTACTGAAGCACAGTATCACTTCATTAACGTTATATTATTTCAGAATGTTTACAAACATAATCGTTCTTACTGGGAATGAAGTTTAGCAAAATAGTTCATCTTATTTCACAAGTACATCTTTATGATTTTTTCCCGCTGGTCAACTATACCGACCTTCTCGAATGCCGTAGAATAGAAAGAGGAATTGCTGTTGTAAATTTAGAATGATGCTTCAAATCCGGGACCTAATTCCGGATTATACCTACCTGACTTTGATGCTTACATTTACCTTAAATCACATTAGAATAAACAATATTTACATTATCAAATGGCCCAATAACAATCAACTACGTCAGCGCTAGACGATTCATATCAAAAAGAGGGTATGCCTTGATAAAGACACATATATTGGCAGACCAGCTGGAATATGTGCAATTATTTTGATGATTCAGCAATATCAAAATAAAATCATTTGTATGAATTTTTTCATCGAAATTTGGTATTATGTTCATACACTTTCAAATCAAAGTCAAATCGTAAGTCAGACTAAACCCATTTCTTCATACTTCGCATTTTCAATTTTGTTTAATCTATAGCATGTTTATTTCACTTCATTCTCTATCATTCCATTTAATTGATTATTTGTTGTTTTTCGTCCCGTCGAGAATATTTCACTCATATTGAGACGTCACCATTGCCGGTGAAGGGTTGCAAATTTAGACCTATGCTTAGCACTCATGGCTTTTAGCAGTGAGGGTTCTTTAGCGTGCCACACATGCTGTGACACGGGACCTCCGTTTTTAAGGTCATATCCAAAAGACCCGTGATTCTCACTTCTAAATGCCGAGCTCTTGGCGAAGGAGCAATCACTACCTATTTTCACGCCTTGGGTTTGACGCGGCCGGGTGCCGAGCACGGGGCTCGAACGCACGGCCTTCCGATCACGAGGCGAGAGCTCTACCACTGAGCCACCGCGACCGGTCATTCCATTTAATATTTCCGTTTGGAATTTGGTCTTCCAAATCACCGTCACCTAACGACATTTGTTTCGAACAATTTTATTTTTCAAAGATGAGGACAAGGGAAACCAAATTTATTTTGAAAACTAAAATGAATACCATTTACTGAATAGGGTGCAATCCATTCTCATTATAAAAACAGCAAGTTAGGACGGGCAATACATGAATACTTTAATTTTTGAAATATCATAAAATCATTAAAAAAAAACTACAAACTCCCTTTTTTAAATAATGTCATATATGTATGAATAATAACCAGAGAGAGAGAGAGAGAGAGAGAGAGAGAGAGAGAGAGAGAGAGAGAGAGAGAGAGAGAGAGAGAGAGAGAGAGAGAGAGAGAGAGAGAGTTTATTTTAACCAGTATTAGCGGATCTCTCAGATTGTGACCAGGTTAGTTGGGGTACCTGGTATATATGCTGAATATGAACGACCAACGGTACCAATTTTACAATTATTAACGTTGCAATCTTACAAGTTAAAAAAAAATAAATCTCTGTCGTATTTTGAAATTTGTGGCTGTGGTGATTGACTTACAAAATAAAATAAATGACCTAGTTTCTACCCTGCTACTTGCACAATCAGATAGACGTCAATTACGGGTCAGAAAACAACTACACCTCAAACAATAACTAAATACCTCTAATTATACCATGACCGTCCAATACCAAATGGTATATTATTAGACAAAATTTCTAAATACCCATGTCAACTTGACGAGTGGTCTAATTACTGATGTTAACGGGTTAAGAATCGTTAGAGGTCGACAATTAAATTTGAAAACATTGTTCCACCTTTAAAATGGACAGTCACGATCTTTTTTGTCAGTATCTATATATTTCTGACTTGCATGAAATCGTCTTTTTTCATACAAACTTTCTCCCGTTTCAATATTTTGCTGACTTAGGGTTCTCGATATGGCTCTCTTCCCTCCGTTAATCATATCTGTTTTGTGAACGTATTTGGAAGAAGAAGAAAAAAACAAATAAACAGCATGATTACTACTAACAGCTATTAAAGAGTCTCTTCAGAAATACTGTTCCACTACATATTCCAGAAGTGGTGTCAATCAGATGTGGATTCATAAAAACTCTAAAGAGATTTTGGATAACCTAAAATCAAGAGAATTTTCTAAAATTGACTGCATCAAAACGTATGATTTCTCCACACTTTACACAACGATTGCTCACGATAAATTAAAATCTAGGCTTTATTGCTTTTTAAACAAAAACGGGCACCAGAAAATACGAAGTTCTAGTCGTTGGGAAACAAGACACATATTGTGTTAGAAAACACTCTTCATATAAAGCATAATTTGCTAAAAAAAAAACTGTTACGGGATTAAAATAAAAAAAACTTGCAGTAACCTTACATATAGGTATATAGATGATGTGCTATCAATTAACAATCATAATTTTCACAATTATGTCCATTTGATGTATCCCGAAGAACTCGATATAAAGGACACCACATAATCTGACATATCTGCTTTATATTTGGATATTTTACTTAACATTGGCTCTGATGGCAGGCTGACTACATTATATGATAACCGTGATGACTATAACTTTGCGATCGTCAACTTTCCTTTTCTACAATGTATGTAGTAATACACTACTATCTGTTATGTGTGCATATCTCTCAGTTGATTGATACTCAAGAGCATGCTATGCGTATGAGGACTTTTAAAGCGAGGCCTACTACTAACAAAAAAGTTTATGTTGCAGGGTTATAATGAATCTCGTTTAAAGTCATAATTTCGCAAATTCTACGTGCTTATAATGACCTTGTTTGCGATTACAAATTATCAATAAGTCATATGTTGACTGATTTGTTTCATGCCCTTTGTTAGACTGTCATTTTTCCTTCTAGATTTGACTACGGGTAATCCCGTTTACTTTATTTCGACTAAGGGTGTGATCGGTCAGCAGAGGAATGCTTACTCTCTAGGCACGCTATCCACCTTCGCTTTTGTCGGATGTCCGTGTTGTCCTACACTCGATTTTGTATATGTTTGTGGATTATGATTACGTTTGACACAATGTTAACTTCGCCTTTTGGTATGGAATCAAATATGAAAGTTACCGAGAGTTACAGTTGGGGAAGCCCACGTACCAATTAAGAATGTTGAATGATAAATGCTACAGAGAGCGTACGCACAGTATTCAAAATTTGAGATAAAAAACAAACATTTCAAGCTTTATCCATGTTGCAATGTAGATAAATTTAATATTTGCCGTCTGTATAAATCATAGAATACATAAAATCACTCTATAGCATAGGATTAAAGCACCCGCAACGTTTTTCTGGACATTTCTATCGTGCGTGTATCCTATCTTATCATAATCTGTTCTTCCGCGTTATCGCGTGCGTTTATCAAGTCTATAGCTTGCCATGCTTTTCGTTTATCAGGTCTATCGTTTATCATGTAAACGCAAAGATAACGAACAGTGACAATCGTCGTAAAGTCCTAATAGATACAAAAACAGAGTTGGCAAACATGGACCCCTGGACACACCAGAAGTGGGGATCATGGCCTAGGAGAAGTAAGCATCCCCTGTTGACCAGTCACACCCGCCGTGAGCCCATAGTCTTGATCAGGTAAACGGAGCAATCCGTAGTCAAATCAGTGTGTGAATAATGGCCTACAATGGCTATGAAACACATCAGAAAGCATCTGACTCAATGGTAGGTCACATTGGTAAACTAAATTGTTATAATGACCATATAATTTACGAAATGCTGCCTTTAAGCGTGACTGTTGAGACCCCTGCAACAACAACTTGTCTGTAAGTAGCCTGCCTCGATTCAAAAACTGTTTATAACAGAAAAGCTCTTGCGTATCGAATAAGTGAGAGACATACACACCATATACAGGTGATGATGGAATATGCATTACATTTATCATGTCAAGAATAACGCTTCCTGATTGTACATAGATAATCTCAAAACAGTTTTCATTTTCTATTTTAATTTCATTTAATGACATAATCTTGTATTTAATAATAGACTACCCTTCCTTAAAGCTTGGTTTTGAATATATCATTAGAGGATGTATACTGGTTTTTCAAAAAAAATCTCATTAAAAAGTGATGTTGCATGTGAAAGTTTTAGATTTAAAATGAATGAGAGGAACGAAAACATAAAAGAAATTTATACAATGGTAATGTACTCAGATTTTCTTTTTCGGTCAGCAAAAAAGTTAAATATCGTTTTCTTATGCACAAAATGAAATGGCTAGCCATTTAAATCTCCAACTTAAGGTAGCTCAATACACCAAAATTTTAGTTAATGAGTCGTTTAAGCACAGTTCAATGCTAGTTAGAACGACACCGGGTCACACATATCGCACATAATTACAAATATCATCACAACTCCTCAAAAAGATAAATAGGCAACACATTCGAGCATATAATTATATACATGTACTGTATAGATTTTTTTTTATTGATATAATTATTTGTCTATTATTTTTTAAAAGTGGAATAGTATGAGCCATTGTTGTTACATTCTTGATTGACTATAGTGTTTAGAGATCTTAGATGGGGGGGGGGCGGGGGAGGAGTGGCGGGGAGAAGAGGAGGAGAATGAGACTGGTCCAGGAATGGGATAGATAATTGGATGGATTAGATGAGAGAGAGAGAGAGGGAAGAGAGAGAGAGAGAGAAGAGAGAGAGAGAGAGAAGAGATGAGAGAGCCTGTTGAACTACCAGTCCATTCTCTCCATATCATAATGACATGTTGGATTGGGGGATGTTTTACACCGGTCTTGCGAATACTTACAAGTAGTTGCCAGATGTGTGAACGATATAGTGTTCCCCACAGTAGATATTTTGACATCACCTGTTAACATATATCTTTGTAATATGTACAGCGTATGAATACTAGTACGAGATCTACTGTATATATTGTCACGTTGGAATACGGTCTGAATAGGCCCTCAGTATCCCTTGCTTGTCGTGAAAGGCGACGAATTAATATTGGAGCGGTCCTTCAGATGAGACTGCAAAACACCGAAGCTCCGTGTCGTTTCAAGTGTGGTATGATAAATATAGGATCTCCCATGGTTTGTGGTGTGATATGATGATTATCCAACGAGTTGTGTGTTTTATATCCCCGAGCCTTGGCGAGGGGATAGAAAACACACAACGAGTTGGATAATCATCATATCAAACCACAAACCATGGGATATTCTTTTTATCACATATTTTATCCAGACTAAGCCTAATGAATAAGGATTTCAAATTCTCTCTTTTGTTTACCTGAGGCCGAATTACCTACGCAACGTTAACATTACGGCACTACAAATAGTTCGTTGGGAATTAAAAATAAAAAGAGTATTGACTGTCGCAATGTTTAAATCATAAGAGATTATTCGTAAATGAGAGGAAAAAAAATACATTTTAAGACATATTACATAGAAATTGTGTGAAAATATTAGTCATCCATGGCCAGTGATGACGTATAAGATGACGCGATTTTTTTTCTCTCTCTCCATTTCTTGTCGCGAGTGTATGTCGCCACTGACAGAATTTTTGTTTCCTGTGGCATGGAGGGTCGTGGAGCTATTATTGTGAATTGTGTTTGGGTTTCTTACATCTGTATTCGTGATGGAATCTTTATGTCTCAGAGCAGAGATGCTAGATGTGGAGTTCGGTGCGTGCATGATGGAGTCCCGGGGATGGAGTTGATCAGTTGATAATCCATAAAATCAAAGGAATTTATACGTGACAACGGATATTTTGTTTGTGTCGTAATGTGGTATATCGGATTTTCTAACACTCGGAGAGATTTACAGAGTACGTCGTTCAGTTTCAGACGGAACGGGGGGGGGGGGGGGGTTACATTTGGCTTGCAAAATGAAAGCCCTTTTGAGTCTAAATTAATTTCATAACAATCATATAAATTGATTGTTTTCAAATGTTGAAGAAATCATCAACATCAGTTTCACTTCCATCAATATTTTTATAATATCGATTGATTGGGAATTCTGTCGTTCTGATTTCGTCATGCGGCGTAGGAATACATACTATGTGATATGAAAAAAATATCACACAAGTGATATCAACTGGATAAAGGGGTAAATATGTGATAAAGATCCCTCCCTGCTCAAAGGTTGTAAGTCAAACTTTTGGAGTCTTTCATCGTTAATTTAGTGACGTCTCCATATGACGGAAAAGTTCTATGAAATGAGAGACGCCCGTTTAACAATATGAATCAATCTACTCAGCATACATTAGAACTCATTTAATTTCGAAAAGCAGTTACCTTTCATAGAAAATATTTATATTTTAAGAAAGAAAATATTCAAGCAAATTACGGTTTCATAAATTTTATGCCCATTTTGGTTTTCTTCAATCACACGTACATAATTTTATAACTTACAGATACATCGTTCCATAAATCACAACTGTACATATTTTTGTTTTAGATAGTGCAATAGTGATTTAAGAGATGAGATCTAAAAGCAAAATATTTCCTTTCAGCGACCCATTCTTGTCCATGAAATTCAACGCCGTTTAGATAATTCTGTTTATGTCTTTAAATGATGAGCATGGTCACGGTTGCTAGGTTTTGGCTGTATCATATACCTAAAACCATAAGAATGTAAATATGTAACCATGAGAATGTAAATATCATTTATTCAAATGACAAAATTTAAAACAAAAAAGGGAATTGTTTTACGTGACATCGCTATTCATGTAGCGGAGCGGAGTGGACCGAAAACTTTTATATTTTACCAGCGAGTGTGTTAAGTAGAGTACACCATAAACACATATCATGACGCAAGTTCTCGCCCCCAAAGTCAAAGACACGCCCATTAAGGACATTATCTATGTCAAGTGTGTGCTCAGCAATATCTTATTTATTTGGCATTTGTTTCGTGTAGTTCATGTATCTACAAAAGGAATGTACTATACAAATAGGCGAAGGTAACATCGTGTAAAACGTAATCACAATCCCCCCCCCCCAAAAAAAAACATATACAAAATCGAGGGTAGGGCAACACGGACCTCCAACAAAAGCGAAGGCAGGATCAGGTGCCATGGAGGAGTAAGCATCCTATGCTGACCGGTCACACCCGCTGTGAGCCCGTAGTCGAAATAAAGTAAACGGGATTACCCGTAGTCAAATCTAGTAGGAAAATGACAGTCTAACAAAGGGTATGAAACAAATCAGCCAACATACTAGTAAATAAACCAGAGAATCGTGAGACATACAAGATGTGGCAAGATTCCTAAGGCTGTCATATATACATGTATATAAGAAAAAAAATTAAAGAAAACCTTTACGATAGATTGTGCAGGGAATGGATGATTTATAATACTGTAGTTTGAGTTGCTTTGATCAATTTCATATGAGAGTACAAAAGGTGAATACATGTATATGTAAAGCATGCTTTCAACAGACGTGTGTGCCCATTGAAATTTACATTTCCACTGGTTTTGCATTTCATATCTTTTCATATCGTAATAATAGCCATTTTTCATAAAAGCGCTTCAGTTATAAGCAATTTAAATAAAGGCATAACTACATGTATTTGACATATACATTCATAATATGCTTATTTGAACAGATGGAGATTCCGATCGCATGTAGAATGGGAATGCAGGAACTCTCTCTCTCTCTCTCTCTCTCTCTCTCTCTCTCTCTCTCTCTCTCTCTCTCTCTCTCTCTCTCTAACAACCTGCCTTATATATCACAGATAAACAAGAGGGCTAACCTTTTAAAAATTACAATAACGACCAAGGAAAATCGCGGGAATCACATAAAAGAATTAGCTGCGAATTTTAATATCAGGGCTATTTTCCCCCCAATTGTGTAGGTACATCAATTTGTATTTTCAGATTGTTTCGATGAGTGTCTTTGCCGTTTATTTTCACACATGAAATGCCGATGAGTCACAATTGTCACAAGTCTTGTAGACCCTCTAACATGTCCTCTATGTCTTGGAATGATTTCTCAACCTCTCGTGTTAATTTATTCTTAGGTTCTGAAAAATAGCATAAGAAATAAAATTATTTTTACATTTAATTAATGCAATTGATCTGCTACGAAATACGCAAAACATAATCTCCTTCTCATTTTGAATATTTAATTCTTTTTATCGGTAATAATTAGTGAATGGGAGACATCAAATATTGTATAATATTCAAAAAATATCACTTACATAAGCTTTATACTAATCAAACAAAACATATCAAAACAGAGAAAAATAACATGTTAGATAAAGAAAAGACCAAAGAATTCAATGTGCAAAAACCAAGAGGCCTATGGGCTATATCGCTCACCTGAGTGACTCTAGTCCTGCTGTCATTCAGCAATTGTGATTTAAAATTTTTTTTTCATTCCCGTGAAATTATTTTACCCCATATCATGGCCCCAAAGGTTCACAAAATATCTGAAAATCAATTTACTTCTCATGTAGATACCTTTAAAAAAAACTTCCATCCCCTGTGGACCTACCCTACCCCTAGGTGCCATGATCTGCGCAAACTTAAATCTATTTGATCTATGTCAAGAAGCGTTCATGTCAATCCCCACTTATTAGCCTGGTAGTTCTTGAGAGGGCGATTTTTAAAGGCAAATTCCTGTATATCTGTATGTGAAATCTTGATCCCATATTATGGCCCCGGCATACCCCGCCCCGGAGGCCATGTGTTTACAACCTTGAATATATTCTCTGTCAGGAAGGTTTCATGTAAATCTCCGCACTTCTAGCCCAGTGGTTCTTGAGAAGATTTTTAAAGATTTCCCAATATATTTTCATATCAAACTTTGATCCTCTATTGTGAACCTACCCACCCTGAGAGTCGTGCTTTTAATAACTTTGAATCTGCACTATGTCAAGTAGCTTTTATGTAAAGTTCAGCTTTCCTGGTCCATGGATTCTTAAAAATGTAATTATCAAATGACACCACCCTATTTTTCAGTTTGACTAGGGCATAAATCTCCATTTGACCAAACTCAAATTCCCTTCACCTGAAGATTATTTGTGACAAATTTGATCAAACTCCAGAAGTTATGGAGAAGAAGTAAAAAATAGCAAAAGCGTACGGATGATGGACAAAATAAGATCAGATAAGCTCACTTGATCCTTTGGCTCAGGTGAACTAAAAATCAACAAGCTACATAAACATATTCATGTACTCACTTATTTCCACGAGGTGTGGGCTTTGTAGAAATACATCCGGGTGCTCCATTCCTCGTACACACAATTCAAATGTTCCAACTGCGTAACATATAATCAAACTCAATCAGATATCAGCATAAATATCAAAAATAAAAGTTCAAAAATACACAGTACTACAAATAACACTTACCCATATTAAACGATATATCTGTAAACACGGCTGTGGAATGTTTCGGTGACGTACTTCCGTTAGAACAAAGCTGCACTCTGGATTTTTTGAGGGGTTCTGTTCTGCCATCTTGCAATACAATGAGGAATCAGTGTAATGGACAATGAATTAGAAAACGTATAATTTTTAACGAAGACATCGAATATAAACTATGTGTTGCCAAATTCATTTACCAATAAATGTTTGATGTGCTTGGTAATTTTGTTTTGCTTTCAGCCTAATCACTTTTTGAAACACAACATTGTTCATCGACCTATCAAATATGCCTGTTAAATTAAAGAGTTTCAAACGCTGTATAACATTCACATTTCTTCAAACACCAACAGTGCACTAAAAGTTGTTCAAATTCGCTTATAGTTTGAAAGAATTCAAACTCGTAGCTGTGGCGATTGCCAACGACCGATATTTCAGGATGTGTGCACCAATTTAAGGCGCATCATATTAGAGAACATAGAAGCGATGGATCAGAAATGTCGGTTATATTGTTTAGGCAACAGTAAGACTTTAAAAAATTCGGGTGGTCGGTACTCGATTTGAACGCCCATTTTGCTTACAAATAAGACCCAATATACAGTAGAATTCTTACAACTAACATCCTATAATAGTAGAATTAGACCTAATATGCTAATATACAGTAGAACTCTTACACTTAAGACCTAATATACGGTAGAATTCTTACAACTAGGACGTAATATACAGCATAATTCTTCCAATTAAATCCCTATATACAATATAATTATTTTAGTTACCTTTTATAAAGAGTTCCACGGACTCTGAACAACCATAATCCCCCTTCACAACAACGTTTGGTAAATTTTCTCCAACATCTATATGCTGAACAGGTGGTTTCTCCCATTTCAATGTTGTTAATACAAATACTACAAAATGTTATGGAGATTTTATATGAGGTATATGTAGCATTCCTTTAGAGAGTTTGTTCTGTTTAAGCTGTTCATGGAAATGTAAATCATGCAGCTAATAAATACTTAACATATGAGTACAAGTAAATAACACGTTACCTTTTTTCTTGCATCTCGCCAGTTCCTGTATTACCGTGTTTAAGTCTGATTCGTTTTCAATCTGTAACATACGTATGATGCTGTATAATAACTTATGTTCGTGGAATTTTATTTCATGTGGTTTGATTCCCTTCATGTTTTTCCCATTCCCTTGAATTATGCAACATAGGTGGAGTGCCACTTTAGTCTTATCTTAGCAATCCAGTGCGGGTTCTTTAACGTGTTAAGGCCTTCGTAATACGGAATCTCTACTTTTATGGCCACATCCCAAAGATGGTCTGGCAAACCAGATTGTTATAATGACCAAAGAAACGCCGCCCCCAAATACGACCGTCGAAACCCCCGCAACAACAACCTGTCATGCACGAATCTAGAATATTTCACAAGGGAGCGAGGGAGTGGGGTTGTGATCTCAATTTTGAAAAACAATTGAATTTTATCTTAGAAAAACGTCCCCATAAAAACCGCGCAGATCCCCTCTAGATCTGCCCATTAATGTAATTATATCCTGAATACAAAAAGGCGAAGTTAACATTGTGTCAAACGTAATCATAATCCAAAAAACATATACAAAATCGAGTGTAGGGCAACACGGACCTCCGACAAAAGCGAAGGTAGGATCAGGCGCCATGGAGGAGTAAGCATCCTCTGCTGACCGGTCACACCCGCCGTGAGCCCTTAGTCGAAATAAAGTAAACGGGATCACCCGTAGTCAAATCTAGTAGGAAAATAATAATAAGTTGCGATAGCTTTCTTTGAAATATGCATGATTGTAAAAACTTGTTTTTCTCTGTGCTACATATAGCAGGTTTGAAATTACTAGTATCATGAAAACATCTGCTTTTGAATCATATTGGTGCTTACTTCATCGGACACCATGTTTTTGTATCACTTTAAAAACAATGGATTCAATGTTAAAATGGGGTTTGATCTTTTCTTGATTTGGAAAAAGACACTGTTTCAAGCAAATAGCTAATGAGCAATTCGTATCACTAAAGTGACTTAATATCTTGGCAATGTGTGATAACTCTTATTTATTTCAGGCAGGACTATGGTCTTTGATGGTTTCTGTATTTACTGTGGCGAGTAGGCCGTTCTGGATATTGACCAAATAAGGAAACTGAAAGAGGACTTTGGAATTGTGTGGTCAATCTATGCATAATTAAGGAAAAAGTATATTCAAATAATGAGGAAACGACGATAAAATATGTCTTATCTGTGCACTGAAGAAAATAAGAAAAATATGACCATATTTTCGTTGTACTTTTTTTTATAGCCTCAGTGGAATTATCCGGAGCTTTTTTATATTATTTCATTTTACCCCTGATTCATTTTTAAAAAAACCCGTAAAACATTAAAACATTTAACAAAAAATCCCCTTGCCTTTGCTTGTTTATCTGTACTTTTGCATAATTATATAAATGATAATTATTTTAGGTACATACAAAAAGGCGAAGTTAACATTGTGTCAAACGTAATCATAATCCAAAAAAACATATACAAAATCGAGTGTAGGGCAACACGGACCTCCGACAAAAGCGAAGGTAGGATCAGGTGCCATGGAGGAGTAAGCATCCTCTGCTGACCGGTAGATACCAGAGAGAAAGAGTCTTTATAGATTTTGAGACAAATACGAATATATCTATCAGTCCTACTAGTATTACAAGAAAAATGGTATTCTCGGATACATAGACTCCCTGGATTATAGGAGTGCTTCATATTAAAAAATGTAAAATGAATATTACTGAAAATAGTGATGATTTTCTTGTTTACTAAATGATATAATTGCTTACCATTTCTCGGAGTTTAGTTTCGTCGGCGAGAAGAAATTTTCGATAATTATTATATCCCTACAAAGACAATTTACACAACTTGAAATACAATCTGAAAAAAAGAATATGGAATAAAAATAATTCAACGATTGATGTTTTTGTGATATATAAATTTCTTAGTTGTATCCATAGATATCGTGGAAGTATGTACGTTAAGGAGAGAAGACAGTAAGTTGCTAGAACTTGTCTCCAATCCTTTTGATTTTTCAATAGAATATGTTCAAATCAAACCAAGTATGTACGTACACGTGTATGTATATTTTCAAGCTAATAAAGACCCACCGCTTTAATGACTGCATCCGTATATTTCTGTAAATTTAATTGCTCGAGGGAAATGCCGTGACCTGATGGTCAGTTCGTGAACTCCACCGCCTGGAAACACATGCATTGACCACCGTGGTTAGAAATTATGTTTATTCTCCAAAATTGAGACGATGAAGTAAAACCTGTGAATTTCTGAGGAACCCCTGTAAGAAAAAGCAGTTTTATCTCCTATATAAGAAACAATCTGAGAGAGGTTTGTCAGCTTTATCTCTAGAAAATAAATTCACTTAAATTAGTTTTTATGTTTCGACGTTAGAAGCATTGCCAATGAGATTTTGCATTGTTTTTGTTTGAGGCAGGCATAACCAAAAAACCAACTGAATTCAGACTTATTATTATGTAAATGTTGCAATAAACAAATACATTTGTATATTCAATATACAGAAAAAAACTATTGTATAGCTAGGATGGGGGGGGGTGTGTTCAGCAAATTAGTAAACATTGGATAAATAATTTGGCATCATGTGCAAGATTATTGTTTATTCCCCGAAGATAACACGTATAAGGCCACAAAAATTGCCGTCTGCCATCAGAAAGGTGGATAACAACCAAACAAAGTATATGAAAACATACCAAAGAATACTAGTAACCTGAAAAGTGGGTTATTAGATTGGAGGTTTTTGCTTATACAGATTCCTCCTGAGTTTTTCGAGTATTGTCGATGTTTTTTCCCAGAAGTATAATCAATTTGATTTATACATTGACGGGAAATCATGAAATTACAAAAGAAATCTTGGGTCACAGTGCTTCTTATTGAGCTATAATCTGTTACACTGAACCGTTTTGCACTTTACGTACGATTTATTCACACATAGTCAATCTGTCTGTGTAAACACAACAAAACGACACAAATTAATCATTTCAATAATTGATTACATACTTTAGATAGACTAAGGGCTCATGGCGGGTGTGACCTGTCAGCAGAGGATGCTTATTCCTCCATGGCACCTGATTCTGCCTTCGCTTTTAATTTGTCGGAGGTCCGTGTTACCCTACACTTGATTTTGTATATGTTTTTTTTTCATTATGATTACGTTTAACACGATGTTAAGTTCGCCTATTTATAATGATAAAAAATAGTACTAGTAGACTGAAAATAGATAATGAAGTTTTACTCTTAAATACGCGGAAAAATCATCAATTTGAACTTTAGAGTTGTCATTGTTTTAATTGCACATAATTTATCAAGTGTTGCCTTAAATTTGAAAATGATACTTCGTGAAGTGGGCGACACGTGTCATTATTAATCAAAATGCTATATTTTAATAAAATTCGGGTAGTCGTTTTCCATAAATCGCAGTTTGTTCTAGAAAAAAAATTACAACATCTCAATTACTTTCAAGTCTCTAATACTTGTATCCTGCATTGTCAAACTGAAATAAACATCCAGGAGTATAAATATTAACGATATATTGGATAGAATCGTGCCGAGATAGGACTTTGTGCTCTAAATCTGAGGAGCCAACTTCCTTAATTTAGAATGTCTCATTCATACGCAAAGCACGAGAGATAACTCAAATGGTTGCGTGAAAAGGTTAAATTAATGGTTCCAGCAATATGCCCTTTATATTAAGTACCAAAGTACATGTTCGTTTAAATAAAATTGTTTTCTCATTTTAACGAAAATATTACTTTGATTTATGTGTTTTCATTCATGAAATCAAATTAAACGCAGTATTGATAATGATATCAAATACACTTTAATAACACTTTTGAGGCTTTATCGTACTGCATATATGTAGCTACTTTTAGATCATTTAAAATTTAGAATAGACATAACTTTTTGTAGTAATTATGATTTAGCGCTTCTTTTGAGAATGATACATTGAATGGAGAATACAAAAAGGCGAAGTTAACATCGTGTCAAACGTAATCATAATCCAAATATCATATACAAAATCGAGTGTAGAGCAACACGGACCTCCGAAAAAAGCGAAGGCAGGAACAGGCGCCATGGAGGAGTAAGAAGTAGTAAGGAGTAAGAGTAAGAATTTCATAGTTTGGTGTAACTAATCGGTTGGTTGTTCTTTACATATCCATTTTGACTTAATTAAGATGGATAATTAGCTGCTGGGTGACAGGTCAATAAGGGGTGATTACTCCTCCCAGGCACCTGTTCTGACCTCAGTTATTTCAAGTGGATCGTGTTTGCTATGTTCTCAATTTTGTATTTTTGAACGATATGTGAGATTAATCACAATTTGTTAATTATATTCACTGTTTTCATTGTATACTTGTAGTTTTCACTAGTCATTCATGAATATTCATACATATAAGTAAGTAAATAACGAAAATGCGAAATACACCACTCCCAAAATTGATCATGAAGTTTCAGATAAAGTTGAGTTTCAAGTCTTACCCGGATCTTTGGCATTGTCGCTCCCTTTTAACACACAATTGAACACATTTACTGTGGTCCACGGTCCTCTGAAAAAGGACAAAAATCATAAAAGCATTCAAATAGTGTGCCCAGATCCTACTACCCTAGCCTTACGTTTGCTAATATACATTTTTGTTATTTCCACTAGACCAAAACCGTGAAATTAAGCAAAACAATTTACTAGAAATTGCGTGAAAACAAAATTGGGAAAGAGAAGACTTCAGAGTGAAATTTCAGCTGCATGATTACAACACAAGAGCAATTATAAAACCATCGCCCAGAATATGATTTACCTGACATCCTCTGCTGTTTGTAGTTCAAACGTTTTAATCATTTGTGGATTTGACCTGTTACGATGAAATATAGATATGGATATGAATAAGTAACATAACTGTCAACACAACAGATCAACATTACATATAAAACAACATAAACATCATAACAGACAACATATAACAGACAACACATAACAGACAATATATAACAGACAACATATATAAGACAGCATATATAAGACAATATACATGTATAACATAATAGATATTAGCTGTTTAGTTTTACTGATTAAAATTAAACATTGAAACACGTGCACCTTACAATTTTGTTATGAATATATGGCAGAAAATATTAACAAGTGTGTTGTTAGTGTCAAGCCAGAGTTGTCTTTGCTTGGTTTAATTCATGTGTGGAGATGTGCTCAGAGAAAAGATAGATCTATTGAAAAGAAAATTATTTATGTGCAGAAATAAAATATATTGTCCAATTTAACTAATAATGATTTTTTTTTTCAACAACAAAATGTTGCTAAGGTCAAATGAACCAATCAAATTGCGTGTTACAAGTGAAATTAGATTACTGCATATATTCAAAACAATAATAGTTTAAATCCAAAAAATTAAATCTTTTGTAAAAATGTGTTACATGGATTATTATAGTTTTGAATGTAACTCTAACTGTAATTATTAATCTTTAACGTTAATCACTAATAAAATCAAAACCAAGTTTAAAGAATTTGGTTCATTGGAATATATATGTATATGGAACTATTTTTGTACACGAAGACAGCAATTGTTTCTTGCATAGCATTTGAAGAGGCTTTCTAACTCAAATATTGGCTTTAAAAAAAAATCATTGAAATAGTGAGTAACAATTTTACAACAATAAAAAATTCCGCCATCTGATATTGCGTTTAAGAGGATAGGACGCAGTGGTGCATGTATTACTAGCGATTTTTCTGTTGTGTCCACACTGTTCAAAATAAAGAAGGATATTTATATAAAAATTGGGTACGTTAAGTGTTTTAATTAGCTTGTTATATAACTAGGAGTTGATATTATCACAGAGTGCAACAAGAGTACTAAAAGTTGTACAAAAATGTTAAATATTTACATAATACTGATTTGAGAGTAAACAGTATAGTAATCAATGTCAACACGTATATATTCATGTATCTATGCCACAATTATGTTTGTTCAGAGTCTTACAGTTTGTAACTGAGATGCGTGTATGCCTACGCTATTCTAAAACAAATACCCATCTGTAATGAGCATATCTTACTCATGATTGACCATGGATCCGTAGTTAATTTCATGACCGGGAATTGTGGGTTTGAACCCTCTTAACCGCGTCTAGCCCAAAATAAAAAATGAGTAGAAACTATCCTTTTGCAAAACTTTCGGCCACAAGAGGTGAGTCACGGGTCGTTTGGAGATGACCTAAAACATTGAGGTCCCTAGTGACGGATGGCACGATAAGGAACTTTTTTTGGTACGGTCGTGAGTGCAGAGCAAAGGTCTAAATGTTATATCAATTTCCCTTCACTGTTGACGCCTCAATGTAGGCGAAATATCCCTGACGGGAAGTAAAACATGAAACCATCAAAATCAAAGCAATGGGACCAAAGTTACACATGTTCCCTGGTAGATAACTGGATCTCCAGAAAATGCATAGCAAAAGTATATACCCAGTCAAAGAAGTTAAGACATGCATACACGGATATGCGAAATAACTTTATGGTCCAATACCAGGTGTACATTTCATGTGTTGTATATCAAAAGAAGTGAACCTGACCATAATTAATTGAATAAAAGTACCAGGTCTTCATCAATACTTGTTAACACAGTGAGGTGTCTTCCATTGTGGCAATGAGGTACATGTAAGTACCTCACTGTAGAGTTTTGTACCCTACTGAAACATGAAACAGTCATTGCAATAGTGTTATTTTAGAAATGCATTGTTCGAACTTCTCAAATGAAATGTTATATTAATTAGCAATTAGCTTAATAATTCAAGAAGTCTAAAGTATAGCAAGCTTAAGAGATCACATGTAAGTGATTCATTATATACTTTAAAAATAATCTCAATTAACGTTTATCATTTTACTATCCACAAACACCAAGGAAATCTCAACAAAACACTTGAATATAATAATTTGTTATCAACATAATTATTTTGTCTGCTTTTTAATCTTTAAAGTAAAATAGAGTTTTATTTCGAATCTAATGAAAAGATGCTGAATGTAGAGAGTAGTTCGCATACACACTGTAGCTAATAAATCATTTTTGTGTTAGCATTTTCCCCTTGAGAGACGCCTAGAAATCTGTTATATAAAGCAACTTTAGAGGTCTTGGGCGACCTTAAAGAAAATACACAAGTTAGTACATGTATGCAGTTATGTCTTAAGTCAAGTCAACTTTTGTTCTTTAACTGTTCTCCATTGTCAATATTCCATATTTGCGTAACAACAATCTATTATCACATAGTATTTATCTCTCTCAATTTTGATTTCATTGACAAGAGCATGTTCTGCTTAGGATTCTAAATTGAGGCAGGCCAGTGAAAGATAAGTAGATGCTACAAGACCTATAACAGTCATCGTTAAAGTCAGCATTTTGTAAATTCTATGATAATTATAATGATATGATTTGCACATATAAGCTATCTCTAAGTCAAAAGTTGTCCATCGTGTTTCGTACCAAATATTAGGACGTTCTGTGCACACTGATGTTAACTACGAATTACTTGATCAAGATGTCGGACTCACAAGGAGTGTACCCGATCAACAGGGAATGCTTATTCCTCCTAGACACCTGATTCCACAGGAATGTCTAAAGATCAGTATGTACCCGTCTCTTAGTTCAGTTTAAGGGTATTTAGAATATACACGTGAGAAATGGTGGTACTCACCAACCATAAATGAAAATGCCCGTTATAGTGTGAACACTGTGAAAATCAAAGACGGACCACGCCTCAGTCACTGCTGGTATCACCCAAAATGTACGAAGGTTTCCTAAAGTACAATACAAATACACGCTGAATTACTGGATATTTCTGCAAGTTGATGCTGAGGTTTCATTTTAAGTATTTCAATACAAGTATAGATTGATGGCTTTATGATGTCAGTACATACATGAACAACTTTAATTGCCAATAAGGTATACACTCACAACAAACAATTTAGCATTCACATACACTTACAACTTACCGTCTAACATACACGTACAACTTACCATCTAACATTCACGTACAATTTATCATCTAACATACACATACAACTAATCATCTCATATAGACGTAAAACTTTAGCTCTCATCTAAATATATATTTACAGCAAACCATTTAACATTCACATACAATTGATCATCTAATATACATAAACGGTTGTCTTAAAAACGGGTACAACTTCTAACGTACACATAAAACATACTCGTACAACTTACTATCTAACATTCACGTACATGTCCAATTTACCATTTAGCAAAATTTCACATTGCACATAATACCTTTTAAGATATAAACATAATTAACCATCTACATGTAATAATATTAATATAATCATATATAACTTACCATCTAACAAGTTAGTATTGGGGTTGTTTGCTGTGCAAGCATTACAGAAATCAGGACTATTTTTTGTCCAGGACGGATCGGTTTCAATCAAAGGATAATCTGCAATGGATACCCATTTATTATAGACTGTAATACGATCACCTTAGACAAAGAAATGATAAGTCTGAGATAACTAAAATAACATATACATGTAAGTGGGGTATGTCAATAAATTGGTGAAATAATCTCATTGTATAAACGTTATTTCTTATCACCCAAACGCTTTCAATTGATTATCTGCGGCGAAGATTCGTACAATTGTAAACAAAATGTTATTTTCCCTCGGGAAGGTCTCGTTACGAAGACATAATGTGGTGGATTGTGAGAACCTGTCTACGTTACACATAAATGAAAACACATTATGCAATTCAACTGAATTTCGTGCAGGTAAATTGTAATGAACTCATTCATGTTGAATTTGTATTTCATGTGTTATTCATATGCTCACCTTTGACATCTAAATTCGGCTTGCCTGACGAAACTTTGAGGAACTTTGGTAGGACTGTTGGACCTTTTCCTTTGTATTCTATATGAATCATACATCAATATAACTATTACATCATTACATCAAATCATTTGGAAAACACTTTTCTAAATTGCTTGTATGTTTGGTTTACGTCACTTTATATGAGAGATTTACTGATATGGAGACGTCAACAGCTATTCGTAAGCATGGCGCTCAGGGCTGCAGTGGGGGTCAATCTACATATTGTGTTTACGCTTGTCGTGACAAGGGATCTCGGTTTGAATTGCTTTAATTGAAAGACCTGCATCTATTGCTTCAAAACTACAGAACACTTAGCAAATTTTGAGTTTGACATGGTGCGAATGAGGTTCAAACCTACCACTTCCCATTCACAAATACAGCGATAGAACCACTAACCCACCAAAAATCAATAATCACCATTGTTAAAAGTTTGAAAGATATCACTCAAAGGAATATACCGTCATAATGTACATGTACTAAAGCAGGGCCATAAACGCTTACAGACACACTACCCGGCCACCTAAAACACGGACTGTTAGAGGTGATCTAACTTCTACTAATGTTACCGATTGCGGTGGTTCAGTGGTAGAGTTCTCACCTCGTGATCAGGATGTCGTGTATTTGAGCACCGCACTCGGACCGGCCATGTCAAACCTAAGACGTTAGAATAGGTAGTGTTTGCTCCTGCGCCAAGAGCGCGGCAGTCGGAAGGGATAGTCACGGGTCTGTCGGATATGACCTTAAAAACGGAAGTTCCGTGTCACAGCATGTGTGGCACGCAAAAGAACCCTCACTGCTAAAAGCTATAAGAACTCCACGTAAGCATAGGTTTACATTCGCAGCCCTTCACCGGAAATGGTGACGTCCCAATACGAGCGAAATATTCTCAACTGGATAAAAAGCAAATACTCAATCATAATCTAATTATGTTTCATGCTAGTATAGGCTTAAATTGGATCAAATGATTTACTGAATTTTATTTCAGTAAATGTATATCAGGTATTCAATAGGACAGATGCTTGAAAAAGTGATAGTTCTAACTTATTTCAGAAAAATAGAAATTTAAAACATGTTCTCGGATACTCTGCTTAAGGCAATATGGTATATAGGACCCCAGCATGGATTTGATATACAGAAAATAAGAGGAAAATTATCAGTTAGTGGCCTACAGTGCTTAGAGCACTTCTACTTTAGGCGTATCTCCTCTGAAGCTAGTGCTTCAAAATGAAAATCACATCTACTGATTTGATGAGATATGAAGTAAGTAGGACCAATTTACGTACTAATAACCGAGAAGTGCTTTATGAAGGTAAAAAAAATCCATACATCTTTATCTCGTATAAAATAGGTAGAAAATATTTGATGAAAAATTATAAAGAAATTGTTAATTTTACAGAACGTAGAGAATTATTACTGTTTTAAAACAAAATTAAAATGGAGGAACGAAAAAATCGAGACGGTATTATACAATAATATACCCCCTCCTTCCCGAGATTGAACAATTGAACTCGCCACCTATGGAACCAAACCCTCCAACACCATATAATCAGCTCGCTAAACCGCTAGCCAAGTCGTTAGCTTTTCTTAAAATGAAGATTTAATTTTGTCATGTTGTCACACGTACATAGACATTGAGAAATTTAACGCAAATCCAAGAGGATAATTAAGAATATAATATGTAAAGTAATATCAATATTTGATTCCTTGCAGACTGGATACAAAGCCAAGTACAAACTTATGATACAAAGCACTACATTGTCCAACAGCACAAACAATACGAACAATTAGATGTGAATTTGAAACAACCTATTCTTTTCTAAAATAAGATAGTAAACGATGCACAATAAGCTAGACTTTCTAAGATAAGATAGTAAAAGATGTACAAAAAGTTAGACTAAGTACTAAATCTACTCTAAATTTACAAACGTAAATCATATTCATTGTTTTTGGATTAGAGCGAATTGGTGCACATCATATTCGTTCAATAAAATTTCATTTGATTTATCTTTCAGAATTCCTGTATGATGTTTAAAATACCCCAAAAAATTATTCCATGGAAATTTAGATGGTGAATATCGAACCTGCTAGTTTTCTATAAGAGGGCCTGTGACACTGATGCTTATGACTACCTTGTGAGTTGCACCTTTGAAGCTCATTATGAAAACAATATAAGGTACTGCCCGCAGCCACTTGGAATAGTACGTGTGTATCTGAGAACGTGTATCACATATTGTAATCTCTAATAATCATTCTGATAAAGAGCTGACGAACCTTCAAATACTTTGATGAAATCCGCTGATTTTGTAGGAGGAAGTTGGGACGCTATACTGTAAGGAGTCTGTATTGTGTGCAAAAGAACAAACAAACTTAAAGAAAGAATAATACAAGAACACATTTAAAGAGAGTAGAATATACTCATTCTGCTAAATGTTATCATATAAGTAGATATAATTGTCTTTATTTTCCTTTTGTTTCTAAGAAGCTAGCGTGTACCTCTTGCTTTGAATTTTCTTTATCGGGATCAGCTCCATACTTTAACAGTTCCTCAGCCACCTTTATTCTATCAAAGTCATTACACAATATTAAAACGAGAAAGGTTGTATTTACTCTATTACATCATATCGGCAGTTATAAGAATGTTTATCTCTTGAATGGTAAATCAGTTTCCGACTGATCAATGTGTGACTTCAGTTCCCAAATTCTCGGACAAATAGCTGCAAAGTTTACCTCAGAAACCTGGTCGCTTCATGTAAAGCACACGTTTTACGATCTCTGTCTATACAGTTGGGGTTGACTCCGAAATCCAGCAGTAACTGTACAATATCTGTGTGACCTCGAATGGCGGACTCAATGATGGCCGATGTGTTTCCGGTCATGCTTACGTCACTATCCATCAAACATGACACGAGGTCTAAAAATGAAAAGATGTAAGAGATAAAGAAAATATAGCACCTATTACAACTTCAGGAGATATATTGGTGTAAAGTCTCAATTTGTATTCCGTATTAGGACTTTTGAGATTGATCACTATTTGCCATCTTCGTCTTTTCGAGAAATATTCCGACAAAAAAGTAAGGTACATCATCATATCCCCCTCCCCCCCCCCAATTTCGTTTGGTCGAATTGAATTTCAGGGAAACGAATAGAGTAAAGAAATGTTCTGACCTTTCCTGTTGTACATGGCTGCCACGTCTAATGGTAATTCACCCTTTTTGTTGACTAAAGTAATATCAGCATCCGCCTGAGAAAAGAATATTCTACTATTCTGTGTGCAAAGTGCGTTTCACATTTCATTTTTATGAATGTCGATTTCATTATAAAATAGAAAACTACAGAGGATAAGTTCAAATGCTTGATTAATTGATTGATTATTTATTGTTTTACGTCCCACTTGAGAATAATTCACTCATATGGAGACGTCACCATTTGCCGGTGAAGGGCTGCAAATTTAGGCCTGTGCTCGGCACTCAGGGCCTTTGAGCAGTGAGGGATCTTTATCGTGCCACACCTGCTGTGACACGGGGCCTCGGTTTTTCCGGTCTCATCCGAATGACCGCCCCATTCAGTCGCCTCTTACGACACGCAAGGGGATGCTGAGGACCTATTCTAACCCGGATCCCCACGGGTCTCAAATGCTTGAATGAGGAGAACAAATTTAAGGTGTTTGGAAACAACCCTTTTTTCAAAATGTGGATGAAGTAGCTAATGGTGTAGATATTAAGATAAAACGATATACCACAATTCTAAAATCATGCAAAAAATATTTCATTGCTGCTATAATTATGTGTTATTGAATTACGGTCAATAGACGTATAAACATTTTTATTATATGATTGAATACTTACTAGCTCTCTGATTGGCTGATATCTAACAAAGTAGAAGTCAATAATTCCTAATATTCACCTCCACGTGACCCTTTAGGAGAATATTAGGATTTATTGACTTCTACGTATTATTTGGATCTCAGCTAACTTGCTGTGATTGATCGATTCACCTCCTTACAATTAAAGCAAAGAACAATCTTGAAGGTTTTGTTTTAATAATCTAATCATATAATAAAACAATTATTGCTGCTTTATCGGTCAATACAATGATTTAGACACCTTCGAAGTAAAATATTCATCTTGTCCTTCGGGCTCGGTGAATACTGTACTTCTTAGGTATCTAAATCATCATATTGACCTCAAAAACAGCAATAATTGTATAATATCTAATTCTTACTTTGGGTGGCAATACAAATATTTGCAAAATTGGAATACAATGAAAATATGCTACATATATAATTATGTAATTCAAAAGCGGACACATTAGATAATCTGATATAGGTGTGGTATTCACATTTACTTATCGACAGTCTACACTAAAACTCATTGCTGGTGTGACCGGTCGAAAGGGTATGTTTACTTCTCCAAAGCAGCTGATATCCGGGTATGTCGAGGGGTCCGTGTTTGCACAATGGTTAATTTTGTATTCCTTATGAGAGCTATGAATTGATCATTATTCGGTATCTTCACTTTTACATAGCTATCGTGAAATGTGAATCACTTACACGTAATAAGGTATGTACGAGTTGTAAGCTCTCGTCTGCTCGACTCTGACACACCACGTGCAGGGGCGTGTTACCGTCACTGTTCTGGATGTTGGTCTGCAAGATGCAACAAAGTCAGGATAATTGATCGATATGATCTATCATAACTTCCCTCTGCATTACTAGTTAGAGTGGAACAGGATGGCAATTTTTCACTGATTAACTATTATACACGTACAAAGGTTTAATATAGAAACGAGGACAAATAAATAAAGCACTAAAATGATCAACGTCATGAACAATAAGGAATAGTCAAAATTTCGGGATGGACCCATTATTTATTTAAGACGACAGAATATTTACATGGAAATGAAAGTTAATGTAGTAAATTAAACTTCAAAGTCTAGGATATAACAGGGCGTCTTCATATTGAATTGAGGACATTTCACAAGGTTTTATAAATGTATTTAAAAAGTCTGTTTTCCAAAAGAGTCAAGTGGTCTATATTCTATATTACTCGTGTTGTTGATCACTTTTAGCGTAATATAACACATGTCGATACATATATCATTTCTTTTTACTCTTAATTCTGTAGCATTAACGTCTTAAGTAACACACAAAAGAGAAATCAGCGAATTTATACCTTTGCATTGTTTCTCAACAATATGTACACAATGTCCAGTCTTCCCATGAAAGCTGCCAAATGAAGAGGCGTGTTCCTGATGAAAAGAAAACAATCAGATTCGTGATATGTTTCTTAAAAAAAAGTACGGCCCCTGCGAGAATATTTCATTAATATTGAGACCATTACCACCCATAGATGGAGTACTACGAATTTTGACCAAGGTGTGGAACCTATGGCCGTAGCAGTAAAGGTTACTTATTTTAGGTTATTTCTGTCGTTCTACGAAACGTCCGTTTTTGACTGTCTGATCCGACAGACCCGCGATTCTCACTAACTAGATGTCGAGTGTTCGGGAAAGGGACAGTCACATCATACTAATAATCTCAGATATAAAATACGTGACAGTACGAGCAGGGCTGTCACTGCACTTTTTGGTACAGGGTCCGGGTCCATTTTGATTGGGAAAATTATCGGTTTTTTTTGGTTAAATTGGGAAATTTTTTATTATAATAAAAACAAAAAGCATGTTTTTATTCAAAAGTATCTCAAAATCTGTTTATTCGTGCTTTATCATTAATTGTTTATCAACAAAAATGAAACTAAAATCCAACCCAAGTGCCAAGTAAAATGCATCTCACTTATACTGTCTCTAAATTGGGATTTATTTGACTATCAAATTGGGAAAATTTTGCTTATTTTCCAATTGGAAAGGGTCCTTTTATCGGACCTAAATCAGGGAGGGTGACAGCCCTGACGATGAATCAGTGTTTTAAGAATTGAAAGTGTATATCTCTACCACAAGTAAATAACTTAAACTACTAAATGACTTCAACTACTTAGCACACTATCATAGTTCACAAAAGCCAATGTCCACACAAGAGATCACCAACTCAGTACTGTATATCTACATACTGAATTCAGGACCAAATCATGATAATAACGAAGTACATTATTGGGGCTGTCCAACACCCAGACGTGTTCTCAACCTTCACATGCCTCATTAGCTTTTGAATGTACATGAAACGCAGTGCGACTCAGTATCGAATTCATGTGATTGATCATTGATCTTCACGTTTGTCATTGAAATGCTCAATATCAAGGATAATTAAAGATACTACGCGCAACTACTCTAAAGTTGACAATATATGTGTAGTTTCTTTTCCTTTGGTGATCAGGTTGTCGACGGTCAGTTGGTATTACCACGGGCACGAACTGTGCTCGTTTGTTAGCTCACCTGGTTTTATATTCTTACGAGGCAAAATTCATTCAAAAGCTTTTACATGAGAAGAAATATCTAGCCTTTAATTCAACATTTCCATATATTGATGACGCTTTCTCAATCAATACTAATAATTTTCGTTTATATGTCGATTCGATATATTCCAGTGAACTAGAAATATAGAACTAGAACCACAGTCTTGAACGTCTGCTTTGTACTTGGATATTTTATTGAACATAGACAAAGACCTCAGCGATATGACAAACGGAACGATTTCAGCTTCTCCATCGTCAACTTCCCATATTTATGTAGCAAGATTCCATCATCACCTGCATATGGTGTGTATGTCTCTCAACTTATTTGACACGCAAGAGCTTGTTCTGTGTATGATCAGTTTTTAAATTGAGGCAGGCCTCTTACAAACAAGTTGATGTTGTAGGGATTTCAACAGTTACCCCAGTACATTTAAAAGCAGCATTTCGCAAATTCTATGGTCGTTATAACGATCTAGTTTGCCAGCACGGCATGTCATTGGATAAATGCTGTCTGACGTGTTCCATAGCAATTGTTAAGCCGTTTTTCATACACTGATTTGACTACGAATTGCTCCATTTACCTGATCAAAACAATGGGCTCACGGCCGGTGTGACCGGTCGACAAGGGATCTTTACTCCCCCTAGGAACCTGATCCCACCTCTGGTGTGTCCAGGGGTCCGTGTTTGCCCAACTCTTGTTTTGTATTCTATTTGGGACTTAAGAGATTGATCATTGTTCGTAATCTTTGCCTTTTCAAAGGTACACTAATAAAACAAAATAAAGATAGCAAACGATGGTAAATGAAAATTGAAGATCCATCTCATTAATCCTGTAAAGAATACAAATATTATGCTTAGGGTAAACACAGGGACCTGGAAACCATGGTGACAGTTGTTTTGGAGGAGTTAACATTCCACGTTAACCGGTCGCACCCGTTGTGCTTGCAAATAAGATCATCATACAGAGCACAGCATTTGCAAATTGCTCACTTTTAAAGGCATATCCCTGTAACATCAACGTATTTGAGAGTAGCTTACTTCCGTTTTAAAATTGGTCATACACAGAACACGCTATCAAATACAGTACCAAATCAAACGTCATATAAAGGTGAAAATGAAAATGTCTTGACTTTAACTTTGCAATCGTCAACTTTCCTTTTCTATGTAGTAATGTACCACTATCACCTGCTTATGGTGTGTATATCTCCCAGTTGATTCGATACGCAAGAGCATGCTATGCGTATGCGGACTTTTTAAAGCGAGGCCAACTACTAACAAAAAAGTTGATGCTGCAGGGTTATAACGAATCTCATTTAAAGTAATCATTACGCAAATTCTACGGTCATAGCGACCATTATAGCAATGACCTTGTTTGAGATTACAAATTATCACTAAGTCCTATGTTGACTGATTTGTTTCATACCCTTTGTTAGACTGTCATTTTCTACTAGATTTGACTACGGGTAATCCCGTTTACTTTATTTCGACTAAGGGCTCACGGCGGGTGTGACCGGTCAGCAGAGGATGCTTACTCCTCCATGGCACCTGATCCTACCTTCGCTTTTGTCGGAGGTCCGTGTTGCCCTACACTCGATTTTGTATATGGTTTTTTTGGATTATGATTACGCTTGACACAATGTTAACTTCGCCTTTTTGTATTAATATAGAAAGCTGATAATAATGAACTTGAATTTATCTCATTTCTAACGAAATCGAGTTGTTAGTTTACCGCTCACAATTACTTGAATGTGTAGTAAAATATCCAAACATGAAGCACATATGGAAGACTCCATGATATCTTTTAAAATTCACTATGGAAAATCTAATCGGCACATAAATGAAAGTTGATATTGTGGACAAATATATCGTCTTAATAGTAGTTGTGCGCATAATAAAAATATGTGATTAATGGTATAAAAAATGAAAAAAAAACGAACATTGATCAATCTCCTAAATCCTATAAGGAATACAATCAAGAGTTGTGCAAACACGAACCCCTGGAACTACCAGACGAGGGATCCAGGAGTAGTAAGTATGATATGTCCACTGGTCACACCCACCATGGACCCATTATCTTGATCACAAAGCAATCTGCGGTCAATGTTAGTGTATAAATTCGTATGAAACACACCAGACAGCATATGATCCAATGATAAGATGCATTGGCAAACTAGATTACAGGGATTTCAACAATCACGTTTAAGGACAGCACGTCGTAAATTATATGATCGTTATAATGATTTAGTTTGCCATTATGACCTGTCATTGGGTCAAATGCTGTCTGGTGTGTTTCATAGCGATTGTTAAGCCGTTTTTCATACACTGATTTTACTACGGATTGCTTTGTTTACCCTATAAAGACAAAGCGCTCACGGTGGGTGTGACCGGTCAACAGGGGATGCTTATTCCTCCTAGGCACCTGATCCCACCTCTGATGTGTCCAGGGGTCTGTGTTTGCCCAACTCTTGTTTTTGTATTCTATTGGGGACTTACGGGATTGAACACTGTTCGTTATATTTGGCTTTATCGTTATACCAACAATATGATTTACGAAATGATTACTTTGAAGGAGATTGTTGAAGCCTATTAAACATAAATGTGTTTGTTTGTAGCATGCATCGATTTGAAAACCTATCATACGCAGAACAAACTCTCGTGTATTGAATCAGTTGCGAGACAAACTTCAAATGCAGATGATATTGGGATGTCGCTACTTAAATAGGCGATGTTGACTATGTAATTAAGCTAAACTCATCCCAGTTGGTAATGAACTTGTGTTGTTAGTTTGGTATTAATGCCTATGCTAAGAAATATCTAAGTACGTAGTAGAAATGGATGATTCTGAGGTGTCTTTCATTTCGAGTACACTCGGTTATATCGAACCGACATCTGAATTAAAATGTTTATTATTCATATATAAAATGCCGTCAATATAATTGAATGTCGTTTTTTTTAAAGTAACTGCTAGAGAATTTGTTCTTGGCCTACAAACTCTGCCTCGTGAGAATATAATACATGTCAGGTAACACAGGAGAGCAATTCGTGCCTATGGTAACTTCAATAGACTGTTAGATGACCTGATCACCAACGACTACGAAGAAATTCAGGGGCGGATCCAGGTTAAAGGTTAGATGGGGCGCAACTTTATGAGGCAGGGAGTCTGGGAGCCACCTTAAGACACCCAGTAGGTCCAGAACAAAGCCCCCGTGGGGCTCCAGGTGAGCAAAGCCCCGAAAGCACATTGATTTTATATATTTTATAGGGCTTGATGCCTGTCTCTGGTGTTGTCATATTTAACATTTTTGATGAGGTGAAATCAATATGACACAAGGTTTTGGAAAAAAACATAAATTCTCCCAATAAAAGTAACAATAGATCAACCGGGTGCGCCCTCTCTAAATCCACAACTGATCTTGTCAATGAGAAACTCCAAGATCGTTTTAAAGTACATAGTGCATACAATTAGAGTGAAACATACAAGATTAAGGCATAATTGTGTACTAAATAAAGACTTGTTCAGATGTAATATTATTGATAGTCCTCTGTGTTCTTGTGGTAAAACAGAGGACGCTTATCGTTACTTTTTCTCCTGCACTAAGTACTCTGCTCCCAGAAATGATTTATTTAATGCTATTTGTAGGATGGATAATTTATACATAGTAGACACTCGTGTGTTACTATGGGGAGAATAGAGATGACTCTATTAATTAGTATTATTGACAATGAAAAATTGTTTTCCTATGTACAATTGTTTATAAAAAGATCTGGTCGTTTTTAAAGGAGCATGGACACGTTTTGACGGCTAAAATGTTTAGATTTTAGATTTTCATTTTTACAGTAATGTTTACAAAGCTCACTTATGGTATTTCTAATGGTCAGCAAAAATTTGAATGTCATTTTTTGAGTTTCAAGTGAGAGTACAGTACTTACAGTTCTTTGCTATGTAAACAAGGCTCGAACCTTGCTTTTATTTCATAAAGATTGCTTCACAGAAAATACCATGTTGTAAACAAAATGAGATGTGAGAAACATTAGAAACTAATTAATTGTGTTCAGAATGAACTTGTAATTTGAAAAAAAAAATCTGTTTAAACGGAACGTATACTAGCATATTCAATATAGGTAATCAAAATCATGGCTCGGGCGTTGTTTACTTAGCGAAGGATTGTAAGTGCTGTATCTCGCTTGTAACTCAACAAATGACGTTCAAGTTTTTGCTGACCATTAGAAATACCCTAAGTGAGCATTGTAAACATTAAAAATGAAAATCTAAACATTTTTAACTTGAAACGTGTCCATGTCCCTTTAAGTTTATTTTCGTATATAACATCGATAATTCTGTGAAATTCAAAAAGTAATATTTACAGTCCAAATTTTTCATTAGCATGTTATAATGACCTTTGCTATCATTGTGGTTAGTTTTTAACAGATTATTTTGTGTTATCTATTGTAACATGGGAGAGGGCGTACTAAGTTTATCAGAACTTGTGCCCAATCCTTATAACAATAAAATATGTTCAATTCAATTCAGAGTGGTGTGTAATAAACTACTGTTTTGAATAACAGATCACTAGTTTTTTCCATTTTTGTTGAAGAAACAACTGTCTATAATTTCAAAATTTGTAGTCTTTAATATTGTGAGTAATGGCCGTATAATTATGTACAATACAATTAATGCTAATTACATGTATATCGGGAACTAACACAGATGTTCCACAGATGTCTCCCAGTTCCCCCCAAACGTCACCCATCTGCAAAGTGGTAACAATTTGTTTGAGTAAGTTCAATTGAATCGATTAATGTGCACTTTAATTGAGAGGGGTGTAACTTTAACTTATTTCCTTGAGTTATGAGAGCCTCAGAACTAAATATCAAAACAAATTCAATTGAATAAGCATTTACTTGCTGGTCAGCAATTTTGACCTTCCCGGTAAATTTTGAACCAAATTATAGCAAATTAAGTAAAGCCGGGTGAAAATATCATAAAATGCAAAACAATCTATTTGATATCAGCCACGGTTTTTGCATATGTGAACAATTGTTTAAACATGTCCTTTTTGACTTTGGTTGTGATACTAAAATATTGTCCTTCTTCAAGTAATAACCGTCAGGTAAAAATATATATACATGTAGCCCACAAGATAATTATCAAATTCATTGAAAAGCATGAAGCCTTAATTAGAGACGGTTAGATATTATGCAATCAAAATGAAGAGAAAGAGTGATAAGGCACGGTATGTAACAAAGATACCGTAACACAAATGGCCATGATATATAGCAAGGTTTTTATCACATAGCGTCACCATTAGTGCTACGCTTTGTAGTGAATTGCTACATATACCGTGGGAATTTGACAGACCTACCTTTACAGCTTTTAAATAATTATGTATTATAATATGCATAAATGAAAAAAAAATCAAATTTGCCCAAAACTGCTTGTACACACGTGCATGACAAATCAGACAAATCTTGCATACTTTTTTGTACAGACCACCCCTAGAACCCTGTGGAGATTTTCACCTTGACCCATCGAACCGTTTTTGAAAACATTAGTAACAGTTCAGACTTTCTTTTTGGAACATGAGATATTGCTCATCCTAATCTACATAGGCGGTACATTAGTGCCTAGTCGTGATCTACATGGGCGGTATTTTATGGGTTGGTTAGTGACTAACTTTGTTCACATGGGTGAATCCGATGCAGTAAGAGGAAGTGACTAAATTGCAGAAGGTGGCCATTCCACACTTACCCTTTGTGATCGGCAAGATTAACGCTGGCTGAGTAAAACAGTAACGTCTCCATGATCTCTTTATTGCCTTGCAAATAAAAAAAAGATATAGTTAAACTTAATTAAAAATCTTAGAGCTTGTAGCATCATTAATATGCATCATCATTTAAGCTGGTATGTTTGTTTGTTTGTTTGTATATTGTTTATCGTCCCTCTCGAGAATTTTTCACTCATATGGAGACGTCTAAGCTGGTATGAAACAGAGTAGTAATACAACATAGTGTAAAGTTGGTGTGTAGTGCATTTAGTGTACGAGTGTTATTGGATACGTGAAATCTGATTCCGAGCAGAAAAGGCAAGATCCATCAATAATAATATTAAACTTTTATTCACGAGATTACGAAGTTTGTGACCGAGAACCTCATTTTGAGGAGAACCAATCGTTTAATGTTTCTCATATTTGTGTACAGTTGATAAACGATATTGTGTGTTAAATCCTAAAATCGCTATGGGGAAGTAAGAGAATAGCTCCTTTTTATTACATGGGCTCAATCCATCAGTTCACGTTTACAGTCTTACATTATACTGCTGTAAAAATAGTGTGAGGGGATTAACCAATGTATCTTAATTTGAAGGCAAAAATAACCATGTGTGTAAACGTAACTAAAAACGTATGTTGTCCAAACAAGGGACGGGGGGGGGGGGCTACGTTTTTCTACATACCTGTAGAGGACTGCGTATAAAACAGCGTTCACCAAGAAGTGTTTACCAAAAGTAGCAACACTCAATGAATTACATTTTATAAAGTGCAACATAAAATTTAGATTTCACAGGGACAATAACGGCATAATGTTCAGCATTATGTTTATGGAATGCGTTCATATATGTTGAAAAACAAAATAGCAAAAGTTTACTTTATTGGAAAATATTTCTGCACGGGATCCTATTTTATTAAATTGACAACACCTGTACAAATCCAGGTAAGTATCCCATGACACGAACGTGATCAATGTTACTTTGAGGTATCTATACGTTGTTTTTTGTTTTCTTTATGCGCAATATTTTTCAGTCAGTAACACGTGTATTCTGCACCCAAAAAACATAAATAACTTAAAAGTGTAATTATTATCCGATACCCTTCAGGACCGAAATGATGAGAGGCGTGTATCCCGTGCCATTTTCCTGACAGTTAATGTCCACGTGTACCACCTGCATCCGGATCCGACCTCCCAGTGTACCGGATGTTGGTACATCCACCTTTCGAATTTGGAATTCTTTTTCCGGAAGTAAAAGTTTCTGAATAGAGAATGTAAAGTGGAGTTAAATTATCAAACAATGGAATCCCTATCTCTCATTGCGTCTGGTTATGCGAATCGATTTTCTGTTTTTATTATTATTATTTTTTGTTGCATGTTCTTTACAGAGATAAAATAAGTGAATATCATTGAATAAGTGAAGGGTTGATAAGATTAGGGATATAATTTTATGGCATATTTACATATACCTGTAATATTAAATACAACCATTTTATATGTCATGTTCATTCAGTCAAATGTATGACAATATGATGAATCACAGGATCCACAAGATTAAGTATAATGGGTAAATTGGTGAAATCGTTCAAAAGCTAAAAAGATTTCCAATGTTCAATGAAGTTTTATTAATCTAACGACACCGGAGGGCATAAAGTTACAAATCACATGCAGATACCGCTTATAATTTCTAAATTTCATCAGCTATTATATTTTAATCATATAAAGGATCCAATACTGTAGCATAAACAACATTGTACTGTGTATATAGGATTGGGCAACAGACGTAACTTCCTATTTAATTTTAACAACAAAACAAAAATAGCTCTTACATTGTAACCTACTTCCGGGTCGCGTGTGATATATTTACCTGTAGTTTTTTCTCATCGTTGTTGTGTATTGTCTTTAATAATTCCTCTTCCTTTCCCATGCTTTGTTGACGGGAAAAAGAGACGTTTGTTTCTTATTAACAAAGAGTGTCCACTTTTTCAAGACATAGAATATCCCGAAAGTCAGGTGTAAATATCTGTTGTGAATCACGATCAACTAGACCGACTCTCCTGTCGAGATACGGGCTACCACTGTTTACATACACCTAATGCCTCGCTTGAATAAATCACGATACAGCTTTATTCCAATCCTCTCCTTGTGAATTACAGTGTAACTGTTTCAAATATGTACAAACAACAAACGATAATAATAACCGGATTTCGCCAATTAAGTTAACTGTGCAACCCTTTTCTTACTTTTTTGCGACTCCTTTAAATTCCGTTGTTGTACTGTCGCATTTAATCAGATGCATTTGCCCCGTATACGTTTTTCATTGATCCGTCGTATTCTGGTATAAGGCATAGTATATTTAAGTTTAAAAAAAAATGTCTTTGCTGATAGAGGGCCCTATTAAAGAAAACACGTGCGATTCGAGCTCTCAAATTAGCGACATACACAGGAAGAATTTCTAAGTACCTCCGAGTTTAGACAATTACCTAAACTGTCAAGGCGTACAATGTACATGTATAATGATGAGTGTTCCAGATTTATACACGGAAGTCTGTTTTATCATGTCTATGGTTTATTGGTTTATTGAAGAGTGATATTGTGGAGAGGGGGGCACTTTCCGCCTTTTGGAACACACTTGAATACATCTGAATTTTGTAATGACAATTGAATTGTAATTGCTGTCATTGGTCAGGAAACAACAAATGTGCGTTTTTGAAAGCTGCTTGTACACACGTGTCCCATTTCGTTTGTCAGAATTTGGTTAACTCGTACACACATGGCTTTATCTTTCGCCGCTCTAGGCGACATGTCAACATGCAGCTGACATGCGAAATAAAACGGACAGCCATGACCTATATTGCAACTATTCTTAAAATCATTTTGCATTTGACCGAGTTACAAATATGCTATAAGCCTATAAGTATGGCTTGGTGTAAAATGCTGACTATTCTGGAGCTCGTCACAATTTGGGACGTCCAAAGTGGAGAGAGGGTGGATCTTTGTCATAGGAGATTGTCTGGTGGAGGACATTGGAGTTAATTTCAAATACATAATTTACTCTGTCCTCAGTGTTCTGGCTATCAACATAAAGTTATCAAACAAAACAAGTCATTTGAAGCTCCCTATATAAACTAATTCCCCAACCCATGCATAATCTGAAAAGGGCAGAAGCCAGCACCATAACCTGTTACTGTCAAACAAAAACAAAACACACTAAAATTAATCACCATTTCACAATAATCAATTGATTAAAGAAGATAAAGGTTTATTAACATAAACTAATTTCAGCTTTGAAAAATATTTCTGCTGATCGCAGTTTGAAGAAGACGGTGTTTGTATTTAATACTGATCTATATCTGTCGTCGAAATCCTATTACAGTCAAAGGTAATTTTGATTATAAATGATGGAGGGAGAATGAATTTTAAGTCAACAAGGTGATAAGCTATACAATCAAAACATCACAGACTTTGTAAATTCACTCCACTCAGCTTTACAGGACATTTCTTGTTGTCATGTTTTACATATACCTGGTACATGGAAACTTGTGGATGTGGATTCTTTTCTTGTATTTCATAATTGTCATTTATTTAATAAATTTCATTCATGCATATATAAGTGAGTTTATTGTTGTCACCTTGTGGTTGATGTAAAGGCATTAGTGTGCGTGATGAAATTGGGGGAAATCTTCAACATCAGCTTAGTAAAATAACACTCCTGACAGATGCATATGCGTACTGAGCAATGTGTCAATTTGTAAATTTTGATCTCTCATCACCACATTGGACGGGCTGCTGTACTGCTATAAAATTTATTGGACAGCAATAGAGAACCAGTCTACCTAGTACAGGAATTGAAATGACAGATATAAATAAGTTAGTGTTGAAATTCATTTCTGAAGCTCCACCCATGACATATCTTATGACAAGAGCTCCCCCTCTCTCCACTTTGGAGGTCCAAATTGGAGGCTCCAGAGTCAGCATTTTACACCAAGCCTATAAGTATATATCTTTGCCTCATGGATCCGATAAGCCCGCGTGTACTCCGCATCAAGTAGAATATAAATTTCAACTTTTTAGTCTTGGTTAGATCATTAATTTGAATTAACTGTAAGTACATGTAAGTGTGTAATATTTAATTGTGTGACAAGCATGAAATACTGAATTAATCACGGAACCGGGCAAGTTTAGCATAAATGTTGGCAGTGTTCATTGACATTCTATTACATGTAACTATAGCTAGAAAATTTGGAGACGGGTTGGACACCTACATGTAAAATTTATATAAAGATCCGCCCCAGGAAAATTAACCATTATTTGCTCTCTGCACTTAATATACTATTAAACACCACATGATGTTTAATAGTATAATACTATGTATTTTCCCTTATGCACCGTAGCAGTATATGCCTTGCATTTCGTGACATGTATCGATGTGTAATTGATAATCATACATAAATGGTTTTGTGGTAAACAATTGCAAGTGTTGGCTATGGTAATGGTGTTAGAACACTGTGCTCCATGAAGTGATCGATACCTAAGATCGAGTTACTCCCCATCATATTGTTCCAAAGAAATGTTCATAATATTTTGATCACCCGAACATCAGAAATACAACCTTATGACAGTCACTTCACTCCTAAATCAAGGCACCTCTTATACTCCAGGCGAAGCGGTTCTGGTGGTCCGTAACTTCATTACAAACTGCAAGCAACAGAAATTTGGCTCCAGGGCTTCACACAAATATCAAAACGAGGGACTATCTTTTATGCATGGTATCTCGCTCTTTTGCATTTTGAGGGGAAAATGCGCGATGGCAAAGGGGTTCTGTGTACCAGTTATCATCTAAAAAAAATCTCAATGGGATTAACACAATACTTCTTATAAATACACAATGTATATACATATATATACATGTACATACATGTATGTATGACCCTACACCAGTCCGAGTAGTTTCACTGATCATAAATTTGATAGGTAGTCAGAAACAATATACATGTATCACTTGTTTGAAATTTTTTAATTTAATGCGTAAATTGTACGATTGACTGACAGTCCTTAGGTTTGGGTATAATATCATTTACTGTTCTACGGTCTGAATCAAACATTTAAATCAGCGAAGTAAAAATCCAGAGAAGGATGTTTCTGCACCAATTTTTGCCGTCCCAGAAACCTTCAACCACACCGCATCACCTGGTGCGAGAACAGTAGTAGCCATCGTACTGGATACAATCCATAGGTCATCATGATGTCCAGCGCAATACGTCCTGGCAAGTTCAGTAGTGTCTTTGACGATTTTAACGAAAGCATCGGAATTGCCGTCGCAGTTCAGAGAGAAGAAAAAGACATAGATTCCCTGCACTTTAGCCGTAAATACACCATTTGTGTGAGGACCGCCTCCGATATTTTGCTTGATTTCCTGAAGTACAATCGTCTGACCCGTTGTCACAGTTTCTCCAGTATGATTGTGAAAAGCAGTGAAAGCAACATGATCTGTGTATAAAACGTTTACCAGTAAATCATTATGACGTAAGTGTATAAAACGTTTACTGGTAAATCATAGTAACGTACGTGTATAAAGCGTTTACTGGTAAATCATAGTGACGTACATGTAAGTGTATAAAACGTTTACTAGTAAATCATAGTGACTTAAGTGTATAAAACGTGTACCGGTAAAACATAGTGACGTAAGTGTATAAAACATGTATAAAAGACAGTAATCATTGGACATTAAAATTGAACACATTTATTGTAAACATTTATCCCACCTTTGGCAAACATTTAGGAATTGGATTGTTTGAGAAGGATACAATTATTTTTGTATTAAGTTACCTATCACCCGATGCTAATTTTGATATCACCCCCTGTGGGCATTTGCATTGTGGTATGCCACAATTATAACATAAAAGTGGAGGAAACTAGCATGACTGAATGAATTGGTGCTTCAACTAGCAGTGAAACTGGCAGAAAATGCCTAAATGGCAAAGAACCTAAGCGGCTATTCACGGGAATACAGGGACAGATAATTCTATTTCTGAATAATATGAAATTTCAGAATGTGGACAAAGAGAGAAAAATACGACTTTCATAAGCTGATCGCAAATCATAGAACTGAGTAAATCATTTTGATGGGTATTACTCTGAATGATCGAAATCAGTTGATCTCCTTTCTCAAAGTGAAACATGTTTAGAAAGAAAAGCTACGGATTAACTATCTAAATTCGTTACAAATGTATTCCATTTTATTATATACTTTCAATTTCATCTCCTCATTTTCCTTTAGAAGTTTGCGGGCCAATATCACACGATACATGCCCGGAAACGTTTCGGCCCGTAAGCTGACGTCATAATTGAACAAAATTGGAAAATTGTTGTGACGTCATAATAGGCACGTTTCTTGGAACGTTACTGTAAAAACGTCAAAACAAACTTTTAAAAGTTTCAAATTTTTTCGTGTTTTTTGTTTCCAGCTCTTAATCTGTTATAACTATTGAAAAAGTGTTAAAAATAAAAAAAATTGTTAGTTCTAATTATAAATCATATACGGTACTCAATTTTTATGCAAATTGAATTGATAGTATACAATAAAAAGGTTATAGACTTTTGTATGGAAAAATATGACAACCTCGTTTTTTGTCGCGAACGGACCTCGCAAGCTCGGTCCGTGTACGCGCCAAAAAACTCGGTCGTCATATTTTCCCATACAAAATCTATAACCTATAAATATCCAATAAATCCGTAGCATGTCTTTAAGATAGAGGAAATACGAAATGAATAATTTTTTTCGGGTGATGCAGGTATCATTTAATTTTATTTCACGTGATCACCTAGCGCCGATTCTCATTGGTTAAAACACCTTTTAAGAATTGGGGTGATTTTTCGATCACGTACCTGAACAACAAGTCAAGTCTAATGGAGATTGTTTTGTTGTTGTAATATAAAATCAAATGATAAGAAATAAATCTTTTATTTTTTCGGGTGATATGCAGGTTAGCACCGAGATTTTAGACGGTAAAACTTTTCATCAATGCGCTTCGCGCATTGATGAGTTTTACCGTCTATAATTCGGTGATACCTGCATCACCCGAAACAATATAAGATTAATTTCTTATATCACCGAATTTGGACGGTAAACTGCATCAATGCGCTTTGATCAATGAAAAGTTTTACCGTCTAAATCTTGGTGATATCCTGCACATCACCCGAAAAAATATAAGATTTATTTCTTATCATTTAATGTCATATTACAGCAACAACATAATGTTCATTAGACTTTAATTGTTGTTCAGGTACGTGATCGAAAAATCATCTCAATTCTTGAAAGGTGTTTTAACTAATGGAAATCGGCGCTAGGTAATCACTTGAAATAAAATTAAGTGATATACATGTAATAATCACTTTGCTGTATGCGTGTATTCAATGTACGCGTGTTCGTAGTACATTTTACTCTACTATTTCCGTAATATAATGCCTAGAACTTTATCATAGACTGATGATTTAAAATGGGTCCTACCTTCGGGGCCACTTGCAATCAGTAATCGTCTTGATTTATTTCTCAGAAAACCTGGTTATCACAGAAAGAAATTGGCATCTATTAATAACATGGTGCTTTGTTTTACATATCACTACCATTTTCTTCCAGGTGCATGCATTATGTATATCCATGAATCCAGAATATGAATATTACATGTACCCGTCAATCGTTAAACCAGTTACAGATTCTTATTATACGGTTACTTCTATTTATTGACAAATATTTAATTTCTTGTTAAAAAAAATGAACTTGCTGTTTTGACTAGTTGGTTGTCTTGGAGATGGAACGATCCTCTCGTTGCTAGTGGTGTAGGCTTGCTCTTCTGTATGTAGACGATGTACAGCTGGTTTCCTTACTTCATTTCTACAACATGTTTCAAAGAAGGACATGCGTTATAGAACTTGTGTAGCCTAAGTCAAGGAGATGAGATGTAAAATTAGTACCATATATGATTTATATTAAGACCCCTGGGTCG
>CAJDSM010041924.1:11524-24303 GCA_903981925.1 Ostrea lurida | reverse complement strand
AGCCACAGGTGAGGGCACTACATGAGCATGCCTGTGGAGGAATTTGAGAAATTCCCCGTACTTGGTTGTATTTTGTTAAAGGATTTTTCTTTCCCTCCATGCAAGCCCCCCCCCCCCCCCCCCCCCCCCCCCGAGATATTGGGAGACAAAATTCACAATTCCGTTCTGCTTACCTCATTGATGCTACATGCCAAGTTTGACAAAAATTAGCCTCATTAGTATCTCTGGAGTTGAAAATGTTCAAATACCAACTTTGTGATGGACATAGCTACGACAGTTAACTAGTTCACAGTTCTTTTCCAGTATCATTCAGTGTTATATCTAAACATTTATAACATTACACATTTTATTTAATCTTTAAGCAATCAAGTCAAAATTTTCAAATCTGTATCTTGAGTAAAGATATTATGAGTGGTGTTTCCAAATTTCGAACATATCATGTGTTCACTGTTTATTAATCACCATTTGCATTAGGTGTGGACCCTTAAAAAGATCAAACATGAATCTCCTTATGTAAAGGATGCCTTTGTATGTGTTAAGTATGGTTGAAATCGGTGCAATGAATTACAAGTTATAATACCAACATATGACAACAACAGCAATATTTTGACCAAGAAAATCTCACTCAAGCTTTCGG
Source organism: Ostrea lurida (assembly GCA_903981925.1). NCBI lineage: Eukaryota > Metazoa > Mollusca > Bivalvia > Ostreida > Ostreidae > Ostrea > Ostrea lurida. The sequence continues at coordinate 23,666 of CAJDSM010041924.1, read as the reverse complement.
CTCAGATGGAGAGGTAAAAAATTCCAAAACTCACAAACAAAATGTACTGTGGAATCATCATTGTTCGTGGGGACCAATGTTCGGGATTTCGTGGGTCACTCTTACCCACGAATTTATGCCCCCACAAACATGTTTTATTTTCCTTTTCATCTTATAAACATTACGCTATTCGCACTAATCTGGATACGATAAATTACCCACGAAATTAAGGTCCCCACGAACAGCAAAATTTTGTTACCCCCACGGACATTGACCCCCGACGAATTCAAAATGATATCCAACAGTCTTATAAAGAACAAAAGCAAGCCCAGAACAATTTATGTAGAAACTGGCCAGATGCCATTAAGTAAGACACATTGTGACGCTTTCCAAACTACTCAAATCCCCAAATTTTGTCGTTCTTCAAACAAAGTCAATGTTTTCCATTTATTTCGTTAACTTTTTTTCACTTATAAATGAGTTATTGTACAAATAAAAAAAAAAAAAAAAATTCTGTTACATGATCAGTTTGAGCTGCGTAGAATATCACCTCATCTTCTGGACAATATAGACAGGTATAGAAATTTTAGCTGAATTTCTTCACAAAACACTCAGGCTATACAATGTGCCTTCACATCCAGTCAGCTGCACAATTACAGGATTCAAAGACTACAAATACAGTCAAACCCCGGTTATCTCAAACATTGGGGGGATGAAAAACATTTCTCGAGATCCATTGAATTGGGAATCAATTATTGATTTAAAAAAAAATAAAAATTGGACTTTTTGAACTCACTTTGATATATCCATGATGTTTCAAGATAACAAAGTTCAACTGTACACTGTGTGATTTCTTTTGGAAATGTAACAAGTTTTGATGCCCTCCCCCTTCAATGTCCAAATAAAAAGTCTTAATCTATCTTGTAGGATTGGCAGCTGTGATTGGTTGCTGATACTGATTGACATGTATCTTACTCCGCCCCTTACCAAGTGACGACCTTACCTCCTGACGTGGCGTTTCAACTTTCGTTTATCTCCCTCGATCTTGACTCTCCACCACGCCCGACTTGTCGACAATATCCTGGATATTACGCCCATTTTTTCCTATTACTTTCGCTAAAATAGAGTACAACTTAACATTACATTACTTGTACTTCAACCTTATTTTGATTTGAGGATTGAAACGGGAATGAGGAAAATAACAAATGTAGTAAAATACACTCATAATGAACACACGTATGAAAATATTGATTCCACAATACGACTCAAAAATATTGACAAAGTCGGGCAACAGGAAGTTGGCATGTGAAAGGTCTGAATTTGGTAAGCACGGTATGGGACCCTAGGTGAAGTCATACACCAAATATCAATTGGCAGTGATATGAAGTTCCAGAGAAAAGTACGATGAAAAATATTTATTTCACATTAAGACTCCATAATTTTAAAAAGTCGTTGAACAGGAAGTTGACATGCGAATGGTCTGAATTCGGTAAACGCGGTATGGGACCCCTAGATGAAGTCATACACCAAATATCAATTGGCTGTGATATGCAGTTTTAGAGAAAAGTGCGACGAAAATATTTGTTTCGGACAGACGGAGGAACGGACAGACAGAAGGAGGTACAAACAGTATACCGAGCGGGGGTATAAAAAAAAGAAATCAAAGAAAATTTGACAACTAATTGGACATCATTCAATTTTTATTGGCTTTTTCTTTCTCTTTCAAATTCATTTTCATCAATATTCATAGTGCCACTGTCCATTAATCTCTGTTACGAATCTCTGTTACGACTGCACAGAATAGGGCTATGAGTATTGATGAGACTAGGAAAGTAAAAGTGACTTGCCTACAAGTTCCTGGTTATCTAAGCGGTTGAGAAAATAAAAGTGACTTGCCTACGAGTTCCCTGGTTATCTCAGTGGCCAAGAAAATAAAGTGACTTGCCTACGAGTTCCCTGGTTATCTAAGCGGTTGAGAAAATAAAAGTTACTTGCCTACGAGTTCCCTGGTTATCTCCAGTGGCCGAGAAAATAAAAGTGACTTGCCTACGAGTTCCCTGGTTATCTCAGCGGTTGAGTAAAATAAAGTGACTTGCCTACGAGTTCCTGGTTATCTCAAGTGACTGAAGAATTGACTTGCCTACGAGTTCCCTGGTTATCTCAGCGGTTGAGAAAATAAAAGTGACTTGCCTACGAGTTCCCTGGGCACCTGGAATGTCTCCCCTCTACATACTCCAAGTACCCGCGCTTTCTTCACAGCTTCTTGTGACTATAAAAATACAAGTTTTGTTTTTCACCACAAAATCACTCCTATTTCCTTTGTAACAACCGGGTAGGGGCAATTGTAATCGAATACTTTAAAATACATTGATAATTTTGTCAATTATTTGCAATTACTATCACATCGACTTTTACAAAATTTAATGTTATTAATTACTCTAAATTTAATCTTTGAAAAAGTGATTAAATACATTCAATTAATTTAATTTTATTTCAATAAATCTTGAAGAACAAATAATGAAAAGCATGCAAACATTCTAATTCAGCATTGAGGACACAAGTCGCTACAATATATAGTACTAAAAACGGAATGCTGAAAACTTTTTACAGTTCAGAGTTCCTTGTCATCCATTAGATTTTCAAACACAAACATCACTTAAGCAACATCCTTCCAGAATGTGTTTGCATTTTGTGTTAAAATTTCCACAACACATTTCCAGGAACATTAAATTCACCCATTACCTTTGAGTTCATGGTTGATTTTGAACAAAACCTTTTTGTTAACCGTTGATCTTTATTCACTATTTTTGTTCTCGGGTATGAACAGGGCTCACACCTGAACAAAATTAGATCACAGCGACAGACTGACCTCTCCATGAACTTTAAAGGTACACGTGTCCTCGTCCAGCTCTAGTTGGTAATGCCCTCTACATGCCTCGCCTGCTGTATGTTAGCACCATGTGTTCCTATAGCCAGTCCCATCAAATCGTCTCGCACGCGGATATTCCTCTGTGTAACCCGAGCGAATCTGCTACTCTGAAGTTTGAAAAAAAGGTTTTTTTTAAACAAAGTCCCTTTCGATCAACTTGCACGGGAAATGCCTTTCGTGTAACCTGAGCAAATTCTTGTCTGCTGATTTCCAATTTTAATTTCTATTAACATTTTACATGCATATGTTATTTCCAAAATCAGGTATTACATTTAAAAAAAAGTTCTTCCCAGCTCTTCACTATAAGCATAGGTAGAAATTGGAAGTGTAGGTTCAGAAATGGTCATTGTCAGGCCCCAACCATAAACTGAGAATAGCTTAAGTCAAAAGTTTTGATTACTTATATCTTAAGAATTAAAGCACACATGGTTAAAAAACTGCATGTTTGTAAAAAAGAAAACAAAGGCAAACATTTACTGAAGAATATATTTGTTTATGAAAATCAATTCAAAAGTTAGTTTGGAATTGAATTTTAGACTTAAGTATATTCTCAGTTTTGGTCTTGAGGCCAGATCTGTCTTTAAGGGGCATGACATTATAAAACTGAGCTAGAAATAGATAAGGTTCTCTCAAATAAATTTGAAACTCATGACGGTATGAAATGAGACGTTTCACGCCTGCAAATTTTACAGTGCACATCAGTGCTTCATGAAAAGTATGTCGATGTGAAACTTACAATTATACTTTCATTGCTACAGTTTCCCAATAAAAAAATCTATATTAAGATTCCTATTGCATGTTTACAACTGTATCACACCCATGAAGAAATTACTCTCATTACATCAAAAGCAAAAACATTGGAAACCTGAATATAAATATATACAGCTATAATAAAGGGATTTATTTACATGGGGCTAAAATTTCACGATTTTTTGGTTCAGTATTTCGTGATGATTTAAATTTCGTGGATGAAAACCCCTTGAATAGAAAACTTATACCCCAGATACTTTGAACAGCACTTTGCAATGGTTTTATTTTCATAAGTGTAATGTGATCGCAAATATAAAGAAAATAAAACCCACACGAATATTTTTCCCTCTACAGCTATGTCTTGGACATGTGAACAACAGTAAATTTACCTGAAGCCTCTGAACTGCTTCCTCGGTCCTCTCTTTCAACATCAGCTTCTGACGGACTTGCGCAAGTGCATATCAGCCAGCATGGAGGCCCTCTTTATCACAGATTCCTTCAGGGACTGAAAAAACACCAAAACAAAATCATAGCACACCCAAACCTGACCACAGACAACAGCAAATAAAAAGAATCCATCAGGGACTGAAACACACCCAAAACAAAATCATAGCACACCCAAAATCAGACCACACACAACAATCACTACACAACAGCAAATAAAAAAGAGTCCTTCAGGGACTGAAACACACCAAAACAAAATCATAGCACACCCAAAATCAGACCACAGACACATCACTCACCAACAGCAAATTAAAGTGTTGTCGGAGGCCAAAAACATGTCTCCCCCCCCCCCCCCCCCCCCCCGTGCTGTCAGTTGAGTTGTGTTTGAAATTTTTTTGGCAAATTTCTAAGTTTAACATCCACAAAAATAGGGAATCAAAATTTCCTGGTAATATGCACAACTACATATTGATGTCCTTGCTACAAATCAAGTTTGCTTTAAATCAGATCAGTAGTTTCAGAGGAGATGCACTGAAAAGGTTATATTCATGAGGATTTAAGGCAAATTTCTAAGTTCAAACAACCATAACTCAACAAAATTAGAGGACCAAAATTTCCTAGTAATATGCACAACTACATATGATGTCCTTGCTACTATAAAGTTTCTTCAAAATCGGATCAGTAGTTTCAGAGGAGTTTGCGCTGATAAACTTTGTGACGGACACACGGACAGACGGACGGGCCCAAAGCAATATGTCTCCCACAAAGTGGGGAGACATAATAAAACAGAGTCATTCTGGGACTGAAACATACCCCAACACAAAATCATAGCACACCAAATCAGACACAGACAACATCATAGCAGAACAGCAAATAAAACAGGGACTGAAACACACCCAAAACAAAATCTAGCACACCCCAAAATCAGACCACAGACAACTCACTAACACAACAGCAAATAAAACAAAGTCCTTCAGGGACTGAAACACACCCAAAACAAAATCCTAGCACACCCAAAATCAGACCACAGATAACATCATAGCACAACAGCTGCATGTTTAACTGAAACATAAGACTTGACTCTGTTGTATCCTGATTTTGTCTTTGGACTGTATACGTTATGATCATACATTATGAACGTGTTGGCAGTACTTACGTTTTTACTGTATCTACCCTGCCACAGAAGAATACAACATAAAACTCTTACCATGACATTCAGAGTCCCCTCTTGATGATCAAAACACACACAGCCACCACCTATATGTTTCTTAAACTCGGCATGCTCATGGTCATCCTGGCAACTAAAACGAAATACACATACCATGTACATGTAAATCAAAAATTGTTATCAACACAGACAATTGGAGTTGTGATATTTTAGAGATCTTAATTTGTATAACTTAATAAACTTTTGAGTTAATTCTTTCTTCCGGTTCGGGTCAGGTTCTGCAATACTGGATCTTGGTCCATAACGGCAGTAGCTTTTTTTCCTTCGAAGTACTTTTAAATCTTACAACTTCCCGTAAAATCTATTAAGGTCATCTCTAACACGAAATATTGTTTTGTGAAATGTGTTTGTTGGTTCGTATTAGTTGTGCTCTGAAAAACAGAGAAAAGTGTTAATAAGACGCTTCTTTAAACGCCTTTTATGTAGTAGTTAAATAATTACAAACCTTAAACACACTGTATTTGCGAATGCATTTATAAAATTGCATTTTATCATATATTGCATCAATGTAATTTCAGATGACGCAAATGGCTAAGGTGCTATTGCAGTATTTATTTGCGAAGGTATATCATGGGTTCAGGGGCAACAACCTGAATTGTTCATCTGTGACTATTATCAGACGGTTAAACTCAGTATAACAAGACAGTTATACATAACGATTGGCGAAGCTTTCTAACTGAAACAGGTAATATTTCAGCCGTAAGAGGAAATAAATTCCAATATGGTGTAAGTTCCAGACGGTTATCTAAATTTCTCCCATAGCGAAGCTAACTGAAATCAATACATTTAAATCTAATTAATCGTCTAAAGGATGTGTGGTGGGACGTGGGGGTTTTTTTGTATTCTATGACAACTCTTATAGAACCAACTCAAGTCCAGAAGACTTTAGACCCCTGGTGAGTTGCTAAGATTGGAACTCGTTGCCAGAAGGGAATAATCTGTGGAATTTAGACTGACCGAGTTAAGAGGGCTCGAACTCGTTCGCAGAGGGTTACTTATATCTGTTATTTAGGACACGAACCTTTAGATGCTTTGAGGGGCTCAGTGGGTTGAACCGGTTCGGTTTCTGAGGAGACATAGTAGCTCTGTAAGGTATTTCAGACTGTACTCTTATAGAGGTTGAGGCGCCTCGCCACGTTTTCAATGTTGTCGAGGCGCCTGCGATTTAGTTTTGTGCTTATTGGTTGAGGGACTGACCTTGGAGGTTGAAGTGCCTCCGACTCGTTCGAGCGCAGGGGTGATATTAATCTTGTAATTTAGACTCTGACCTGATTTGATGGGTTTCGCAATCCGTTCCAGAGGGACCTAATTATGCTGTGTAGTGTTAGACTGAAGCCTTGAGTGTGAGGGGCTCGAACTCGTGTGCCCAGAGGTCTTGGCCATATCGTGTATTTAGACTGTGACCCTGGGAGTTAGATAGGGCTTCGAGACCTCGTTTTCTCAAGAGGGAACTATTAATTCTGTGTTACTATAGACTGACCATGTTGGTGAGTTGAAGGGTCGATCGTCCGAGGGAGGGACTTATGATCTGCTGTGTAACGTCTTAACGACTTCTTGACCATTGAGTTGTAGTGCTCGAACTCTCGTTTTGCCTCAGAGGGATATATAAGCTCTGATGTTATGTTATGGCTGACCGTTTTGGTTGAGGGCCGGAGCTTGGCGGTTCTCAAGCAGCGACCTATAGTCCTGTGGGTTATATAGACTGAATTCTGAGTTGAGGGCTCAACTCGTTCCAGAGGGACTATATCTGTGTAAATTTAGACTGACTTGAAGTTAGGCTCGAACTCGTTCCAGAGGGACTATATCTGTGTATTTAAGATTCTGTACCTTGAGTTGCCAGGGCTCCTGAACGGTCGTTTCTCGAGAGGAGGGACTATAATCTGTGGATTTAGACTGACCTTGAGTTGAGGGCTCGATTGCTCCGTCCAGAGGGACTATAGTCGTGGTGTATTATCTAGACTGACCTTGAGCTTGAAGGCTTCTCGTATACTTCATCTCAGTGTCCATGAGGGAGCTGAGTTCTTCGTTGTATTTAGACTCGACCCTTGGAAGTGAGGGCTCGAACTCGCGGCTGTCCAGGAGGGATCTATATGTGTATTAGACTGACCTTGAGTTGAGGCTCGAACTCGGTCCAGAGGGACTATATCTGTGTATTTGACTGACCTTGAGCTGAGCGGCTCGAAACTACAGTTCCAGAGGACTATATCTGTGTATTAGAACTGACCTTAGTTGAGGGCTCGAACATCGTTCCAGGGAACTATATCTGTGTATTAGACTGCCCTTGAGCTTGAGGGCTCGAATCTCGTTCCAGAGGGACTAATAACTTTTTCTGTGTATTTTAGAGTGTAGTCTGCTATATTATAGTATTTCTATCACCCAGCGAATCTCGCGTCCTTCAGATATCACTGCGAGGTCACGGCCGGGGCCGTACCACCATCCCTCTGTTCTTACTCACATAGAAAGTTTGCTGTACACCTACAATGTTAAAAGGCTACAGATGTATATTTAGCATTGAATATTTCAGGTTTCACTTCTTCCTTGAAGGATTTACATCAAAATTAAATACCAAGGGGAGCTTAACCTGTTTGGGGTCTCTCTGGTTCCGTGCAAGTAATATATATTCAAAAGTCGTATTCGAGGAAAGCAGCACCTGTTCTTTAGTCATCAATACAAAGTAACAAACTGATCCATTGACATACTATGCTTTGTCAGTGACGGTATTCATTGTCACATGAGACATGTCACATCGCCAGGATTAACCAAATAGCTTTAGATAACAAACATCTAAAAATAATCACTCATACCTATCAATATTGACCAATATTTGATTAAGGAGTATATTTAATATCTGATGTAATTTTTTTTAATAAAATAGACACCAGATCAACATCTAAAAGATGAAATATTGAAAGATTGTCGTGAGTGGGTCTATATAAACTTAAAAGATCACCAATACACGAGGAAATCTGATTGGTTGACTGGTTCCCACCACCGTGGGATGGTTGTCATCAGAATCACCTTAGCAACTGATTTATTTCTAATGACAACAAATCGGTCCACCCAATCAAACTTAGTCCTGCATTCTACAGCGAGCGGGGTGTTGGTGATCTGTTTATTTCTTCTATTTCAATAAAAGATGTATATAAATGTATGCGAGATAACAGGTTTGCTTTTAGCCAATTGATGATGATCTCCTTCAAATTAGAAGATTTTGTATTTAACATGTGTTCAATGTTTGTATTCAATTTTTATATCTCTTAAATTAAACTACTTTATTCTTAATAGCATACAGCATCTTTAAAAAGTTAGTAGTCTTATAAATTGATATGTACATCAGTTCATATACACCTGGGAGTGCCCCAGAAACAAGGGAGACAAACCTCGACGTGATCCCCGTCCTGGTTTTCTCGATGAGCAGCGTGATCTGGTACAGGAAGACGAGCGTTGGCAAACTTAACTCTCTGTTCCGGCTGCCAACTGTATCAAAGTAAATCAAATCAAATCCATGAAACGTTTCAGAGAAGCATGCATGCTTACATTTACACACTGTAGATTTGAGTAAGATATAAATCATCATTATGTCAATTAATCATGGTTCAGAATATATTGGCTCATGTATATACGCCATATCTTTGATATCTATATATCATAATATAGAGTAAAACAAGCTTATAGTGAAGTGCGGGGACAAAATATTTTGATTCGTTACAAACATAATTCCTTGTATGAGTCATTATCAAAATCTGTGAAAATTTTGGTCTCCAGCGGGCAAGTAAAAAAATAGTTTAAGAAAATTAAAATGATGTACTAGTTGTAGATTTACTTATAATGATAATACCATCTATTTCCTTGTTCCTTTCCGCAGAATAACTGTGCTGTTAGTTGTTTGCTCTACGTTGGTATATTATAGGAAAATGTTGCGTTTCCTGAGATGTTATTATCATGTTTATTTTTGCGATGTCCCCAAACAACGTCATGCCTGAATTATCATGTGTTTATAACCATTATCCACTTCATTTTTATTTCTATAGTTTTTTCGAGCATTCGATCTTGCCTAAAACTATTTCTAAAAATGTTAATACAAATTGCTAATTTATTTAGGATATGCTTGTCTTAGAAATATTAAGCATGTCACAATGTGTGTACCCTAAGACTTTTCTGTCTTTCTGTACGCTTAATAAAAAAAATAGAACATAGAAAATATTTATATATAACCTCTTCTGGGTTTCAATAGTTATATATTAGCCTTGGTTCATTTAATAAAAGTCCAAAGTTGGTGGAAATCATTTATCTGCAATTTGCATGAGATCTGAACTAAAATGCAGACTGTCCAAGTATGATTTTACTTTCAGTAGAAAAACGCAGTTATATGTCCTCTGTACTGCCTGGAGGCACTTTGAAGAAAAATAACCATAAACATGTGATGATAGAGAGAGAATTTAGAGATACTATTCTTACAAAAACAACTATTAAAATTTTTGTGTTTCATTCTGCATCAATTCAGTTGATTGGCATGGAGTCAATTAAAGAGGAAATGAAATAACCAATATTTAGCAGTAAATTTGCTCTCCTGTAATTGTCCATCCTGTTACATCTCCAGTTTGGTACACAGTAATGAGACAAATTTTCTGTTACAGTTTATGGCCTACTCCAAAATGTAGGTGGTATCATAAAATCAAGATGGTATGGACATAGGCTCACGCATCAATATTATTTTCTTCGCAATTAATTTTCAATACTATTTTTTATTATGTATCAAGATGTTACGTAAAATAAATAGACATTTATTGAAGGATCTCTAGATGTCTCTTGTCGGTGTGGCTAAAATGAGGTGTATGTACGATGCATATTCTTGTTGTGATGAGACAGGATAAGACATAAACATTGTAAACAGTTTTAATGGAAAAAATTAGTTGCTTAAGGAAAGAGAGGAAAAATATTAGGACCATTACCTGCATTTTGTCAGTTTGTCAATAACCTTTTGTATCCTCTTATTTTTAACAAATATCTCTGTAGTAAGGGAGATTTGGCTGTTTCTGTCTGTTAATTTTAATTTATTAAAAGCAGAGACTTCATCTTATTATTGTAAAGATACTTAACAATATCTTATAGTATGGCTCTTGTATACAGGTAAAGACAGTGGTAAAGTCTCAGAATGGCCAATTTGTAAGTACGGAGTGGTATTTTTACAATTATCAATTGTTGAGACACGTCAATAACTTTAGGATCGGAAGGAAAATACTCTGGTTTCAATCCTGCTATTGTATATACATAATATTCTCTGTCAGTGAAGATATCGAGATTTAACATATACTGTTGTTTAATTACATGCTATACCTAGAAAGGGTTCTTAATGCATTGTAAACAGGAAGGACATAATAATATGTTCTTAAAATAAATCATATTCATTTCTTTAGTCCAACTCAACTGTGTAGTGGTATTAGTCAAACGAATCACTAGTACATGTCTTTAAGTTTTGATTTCTAAAAAAAATTCCATGCTCTATCATCACTTATGCATTTAAGTTTCTCTTAGACATTCCAGTTGTAGAGAGAATTTTGTTAAAATATGGTAGCTTTTTTTGCCCCGCCCTTCAGGCCCCAGGAGGTGCAAGGCAGGACTCGTTACGTCGGGATATCTTAGCGAGCAGTTTACTACAGCCTTGTGCTAAAAGCAGCATCAAAAGCTCAAAATTTTGAAAATCCGGGAATGGCTCTATATTATCTGAGAAGTTTAGAAATGTGTTCATTTTTTTAATTTTAACATGAATTTCCACCTGCACGGTTGAACCATTGTTTTTGGCCTCTTCAATGCCTGATTACGAGCAAGAGTAACCTCTACTGGTTCGAGGGAATCATAGACTCTTAACTACAATTTTGATTAAAAGGCTCATCCTATTCATCAAAATATTAAATATTAGTTTCAACATAAATATTTCAATAGCAATCATATGATGCTTTTGTTAAATGTTTTACATACTAAACCTATGTACCACCGGTGTGTAATGGGTCTCTGGCCGCGACGTCTGGGGTCAGAACCCCCGGACGCCGGGTTTTTTTCCCAGGAAACACCAAATTAATAGTATGTGGGGTGAGCGCCTTTCCTCTGGCTCCTAACATCACTATGCATTGTTTGAGGCTTTCTCTTCAACCCTATTTACACGTACTTTTTGTTAGATGGTGAATTTATTATTATGATTCATATCTGACCTTCTCCGTAGTTCGCATTGTGTAGAGTTTCTGGTATGGGTAATGTTCGAGGTAAGCGCACTCTGACTTTGAACAGTATTCGTGAATAGAGCATCACGTCTCTACTTATTCGTATTCTGACGTCCACTCTGATTCATATGCTGGTGTAATGTAATAATGTTTCCGTGTGATTTACAGAGGGTGGTTTGATGTGTCACAGATCTGTGCGCGGTCAGGCTATACTGACAACATATTCATTTAATCGTAGTAAGAATAGGGGGCGTTTAGACAATGTTTAGGCGTTGTAGAGAATAGGCTTTTCTTGTGAAATTTTTGTAACCTTTTTAAGATGTCTCGCGGTCTGGTATGGTTTTCCTTCCGACTTTTTTGTGGTGTCGTGGGCTTCGGCCGCTTCAGCAGGCCCCAGAGGGGTGTAGCAAGAGTACCTGAAATATTATCATTTATTAATGAGACTTGCGCGTGGTCCGAGCAAGTATGCACTCAAAGAGGCCATAATTTAAATGAGTTAATTCGATATTGTCCAGTCATAGTTGGGGCTATAGAATTGGATAAGAGTTCAACGCTGGCTTATACATTATTCATTTTCGACAATTCTGGCCTACC
>CAJDSM010041923.1:1589-18248 GCA_903981925.1 Ostrea lurida | reverse complement strand
CCCTACAGATGCGACCAGTTCTAACCTCTCCCCACCTTGTCATGGAGGAGCAGTCATGAGAACTGCTCTAATTAACTTAGGCAGACGCAAAGCGGTCGCAAAGTAGTCCATGAGAACTGCCTAAGTTAACTTAGAGCAGACCGCAAAGCTTCATGGACCTGTCTAAGTAAACTTGAGCAGTCATAAGAGCTTTCTTAACTTCGAGACAGACGCAGAGCGGTCAAGCATCAACAGACCTGTTTTAAGTTAACGTTCGGACGGTTCATAATTAAGAAGCTGCTATAGCTGTTCTTTTTAGAGAGCTGCCGTAAGAATTAAGAGCACTCTGTGTATTAATATATTACCGCTTTGGTAAACTGCGCAGTCATTTTAAAATTTGCACGTGAGTGGCTCGGTAATAGTGACTAAAATGCTAAAATTGAATAGACTCCCTTTACATGAGACAGAGAATTGTTAATTTGGAAAACAAGTAGGTATGTATTATTCTCTATGTACCACTAATTTTAGTAAAATATTGCTCTATAAATTGAATATTTGAGATATAATTCATTTGCCTGTTGGAGGTGGGATTACTTGTGTTAAATTAGGGGGGGGGGGGCAAACTTCTATGTAATTATATGGTTAACTTTGTAAGTGTCGGGAAATATTTTTTTTTTATTGTGGTTCAAATTTTAAATTGTCGAAACTCATCAGTTCATTTTCACGCTACAAATTGCGTTTAAATGTAAGCGTTACAGATACTTTTTTAAAGTTATATGCTTAATGAATAACTGTAAGATCACCTGATATCAAACTCATGAATAAAGTGGTAAGAATTTCTCTATATGTATTAAAAGTCATATATTGATACTAACAAGATACAGTGTATAAACCCAACCGTGGCGCATGTCAACATTCTCTCAACTTTAATTCATTTTTCTGACTCTGACCATTCAAAACAATCAGAAGTCATTCACAAAACGCAAACAACTCCCATGACTCTCCTGGGAGAACAGCTCTCCAGCACTACTTATCTGTACAAATCTGCACAACATGACATTTTTGTTGCTTAACATCTGTAAAGTTGGTTTGTACTTTTTTCCCCTTCTAGTGAATCTACTAACGATTTTTTTTTTTTAAATGAGACCCAAAATTTTGTACATTACATGTGCCTAGAATTCGTTCCCAAGTGATCACAAAATCTGTTTTCCGTCGTTTTTTCGTCCCACTTCCCTCCGAACCCTTTCAGGGTGCTACCCTGGACCCACTAGGGGCCTTGGGCGGCCCAGTCGGACAATATCGGCTCTAAATTTGTTTTACATTCATTGAAAGGCATTCAAAACCCGGCAAGGAGTCAATCCTCGGGATCATTTCGTGTTGTCAAGCCCAAAATGTCGGCATGACCGGATTGCTGTCTAGAAAAAAAAAAGCCAAACAAGACCCCCTGATTTCTGTAAGCCACTCCAGACCCTTTTACCTAGCAATCCACACAAAACAATACGCGATGGCACACAAAGGTCAGTGGTTTAAAAGACAGTCTATAGATCTTGAAAAGAATGAAGCTGTGGGACCGAGCTTTGGGAATTCTGGGGGGATAAAAGACTGCCTTAAATCACTGCGCTCGAAAACCACCCTGTAATAAAAAAAAATAACATACCTTCAGTCAAATGGCCACAANCAAAAATTAAGCGCAAATAACATACCTTCAGTCAAATGGCCACAAAAACATCAAATCAATCAACCACAGCAGTTAAAATGAAATCCAACGCAGAATCTTTCTTATTCCGCAGCTTCACAACAATTCGGATCCGCCACTCAATTCCAATTCAATCAAAATGATGCTGCCTGTCGACAGTGGAGCCAAAGGCACAACAATAAATGTCACAACCTTTGTGAATGATAACATTTTTTATGAACGTAAATTCCTCATCCAAAAATAGACCGCGTGCGATCTCAGACTCGGAAAATAAAGTATAAAATGTTAATATTGTTAAAAAAAACAATTATTCTAATTTGTTAACTTCATTCAACAATTGAAAATAAATCTTCTATAACATGGTTTACAGAATGTTATTCAGCAGTAAAGATGTAAATGGAAAACAGGAGGGGGGGGGGGGTAACATATGATAAATATAGGATCTCCCATGGTTTGTGGTTTGAAATGATTTATAACCATCTCGTTGCGCGTTTTCTATCATCTCACCAAGGTTCGATGATATCAATAATTGAACAACATTGCTCTGACGTGTACTGTTGAACGATACAGTTGAAATTCCGTAATTCAAGGTTTCCTTCTTTTAAAATTTCTACATTGACAGTAAGGAGGGGTTTTTAGGACGTGAGCTGAAATTTTTCAAATAGAGTAGGGCCCGAGGAGTAGGGGTCTTCCTATATCTTGGTATACACAGACGTATCGCTGGAAGTGTAATATATCAATGGGATGCAAATTGCATCTATCTGTTATGACAGTGGCCGGGTAGATAAATTGACACGTCATTATATCAATAGGTGGTAGATTTATCCGCTGGAAGTCATCTTCTAATAAAAATTTGTAATTATGAAATTTTCTGACATTTCCCCCACGATTTTTAAACTACAAGAATGTGTATTTTTCATTGTGACGGCATACGTATTACAGCAATATGCGCTAAAATGTATTAGCAGCGACTAGGGTAAGAAATTTCATCGTAAATACTCATGTATGAATGGGTATGATTTTCAAAAACATTGAATGTATCAATGGGGTGTTTTGAAAATCTCAGCGGTACGTCTGGTTGAGACCCCCCCTTGGCTTAGCGCGCATTTTTTTTAAATTATTAAATGTGGTACTATTATGTCTTGTTAACGGTGTCCAATAACACACTGGTTAGGTATTTCTAATGGTCAGCAAAACAAAAAATGGTCAGCAAAAATGTATTTGATGTGGACATTAAAAGATCAAATTCAACATGGGACACAATCTTGTCTATCAATTCAATGATAAATCTGCGAACGAATGATATGACAAAGTATTGATACTAACAAGCTTGAATGTCGTTTTTCAGTGCAATTTCACAAATGATTCCATTTTAAGATATGAACAACAATACTTGTACATTAACTTTTTTTCTTTCGAGCGTTGCTAAGGGGAATATGATATTGTGTAACTATGAATAAATTAAGATTTCCTGNAATTCCTTGTACGTTAACTTTTTTTCTTTTGAGCGTTGCTAAGGGGAATATGATACTGTGTAACTATGAATAAATTAAGATTTCCTGGTATTAATAGTTTTTATTACTAAAAACTGCTTTCCACACTCCAGAGCATTTTTTAAAATTCTCTTGACTGTTGTAAAACTTATGAAACATGGTCGATCCCAACTAATCATGCTTGTTCATACAAAAGCTGACTTTTTTACCCATGTGCACTGTGCTACCCTAATACATGTAGGTTCCATAAAACATTGCAACATATGACTTTTGCAACCTATCTCACTAATGAAACATATACTGCGGGTTAAAAATAAACACTAGTGGCACTACTCGTGTAAGCACCTGCTGATCATTGACGGCAAACTTCATCCAGAGCAAATATATGTTGGCTACTGGGAACATACTGCAAATTGACTCTGGTAAAGCTAAATACTGACCATCAAATGTTTGAAAACTGAAACATGATTGTACAAATGCATGGTGCAACCATAATTTCGTTGTCAGGATATACAACAGATAATTTCGTTGTCAGGATACACAACAGATATCAAACCTCAGTACGATAATTCCATACAACGCGATATCTGATTGGTCTAGACCGTCACGTGCAAGAGAGGACAAAATTCTACCTCTTTGGGAGCCTCGTGCATTTTCCCGCAAGAGTTATCGTTTGTTGAACGAAAACTCCCAAGGAGCGAATGTCATATGTGTACGTAAGCAGACTTCATACGCAAACAATGTCGGATAGACTTCAGCTAAGGACTAGGCAATACAAAAGGACAACTTTTAAAATTATCATCAGTGAAATGCTTAAGAGACACTTTACAAGTAAGTGGACAGCGTGTAAATACCGACATCCACGATTGTTCGAAGTCTCAAAAACTAATCTTTACTGTGCTACGTTGGGGCGAGGAAAACTAACGCTAACGGAGATCTCTTTAAGAACACTTGAAATTAAATGGGTGTATCAATGGATTCCTTAATTTTGGACCAAACTCCTCGGACGTTGCCCTTGGCAAATATGATTTTTCTAGGCCGAATAAATCTCCATACCCCCCTCCCCCCCCACCCCTGTCGTGCAATAAATGTATAATGTTACAGTTTTATTAGATCACCTGAGTCACTCAGGTAACCCGAACCTGTCGGGGCCCGGGTTAGGATAGGTCACCACATTCGTCAGTGGTCGGACCAGGATTTGTCGCGAAAGGGGGCCCGGCCCTTTGGACAAAAAGTGGGGCCTTCTATACGTCGCTGCTAGAGTCTAGAATGAACCCCAAGTGGGGCCTCGGGGGCAAGCCCCGGAAGCTCTAGGTTAAGGGCTTGATTCAATATTTTAGGGGCTTTATGTTAGTTATAATTCTATCAGCATAATGATAATTTTGGTCCACCAAAAGGGGGCCCGGGCCCCTGCCACCTCCCCCCCCCTAAATCCGCACTGATTCGTTGCATGTCGTAAGAGGTGACTTAAATGGCGTCCTCAGAGGTGAGACCGGATAAACACCGAGGTCCCGTGTCACAGCAGGGTGGACTAAAAAGATCCCTCCCTCCTCAAAGGCCTAGAGGTCGAGCAACATGTAGGCCCAAATTTGAACCCTTCACCGGCAGTAAAATAATCAATCAATCTATGGTGACCTTCGTCCGTCTTCGTGAGTCTTCCGTTAACAACTTTACATTTTTAACCTCTTGAAAACTGCAGGGCCAATTATTACAATTTTTAGTTCACCCGAGTTACTCAGGTGACCTATTGCTATCCGTTTTCTTCCGTCGTTGTGCGAAATGTTTAGAGTATTTTTAGCTTCTCTTAAAAGGACATGGACACGTTTTGAGCAAAAATGTTTAGATTTTAGGTTTTCATTTTTAATGTTTACTTATGGTATTTCTAATGGTCAGCAAAAATTTGAACCGTCATTTGTTGAGTTTCAAGTGAGATACAGCACTTGCAATTCTTTGCTATGTAAACAATGTTCGAGCCTTGGTTTTGTTTACATAAGATTGCATCACAGAAAATAGCATGTTTAAAACAAAATGAAATGTGATAAACACTAGAAACGAACGTGAAGCTCAACGGTAGAGTTACCCCCATTTCTCATACTTTTTTATTTTATTGATAAAATTGCCGACTCCTGTGGTAGCATCTGCTGGGGAACGGGAACTTGTGAAATTCATGATCTCAACCCGCTATTGGCCATGGAGTGTGGGTAAAAACTAAAAAAGAATATATAATCTTTAAAAAAAATCTTCTCTACTCCAGGACATCTAGCTGACAAACTGAGTAATTGTTATAACGAGCAAGGATGTATCAACCAAAATTGTGAAAATCTTGGTGTCAGGGGTAGTGGTGGGGCTCTATTGATCATATATTGAACTTGTATGAATTGTTTCAAAATCTTCTCTGAAACTGGGCATTTAGCAGACAAACTAAGTTCTGTGCATGGATTTGATGAGCAAGAGTGTCTCTACCACAATTGTGAAATGTCTGGCCCTTGCCAAGTTGGTCAGATTTTCAGGCCCTTGGGCGGAGCCAATATGGTCATATAGTGAAAAATTATTAAATCTTTGAAAATCTCGACTCCCATATATACCGTATATAATCGCGTATAAGTCGGTTTTTAGGGTGTAAAAATCGGTCATGAAGTATATGTCCTACTAATATACATGTATGTGCACACTAATGTCACAATATTTTCCTTGCCACAAATTAGTGACATTTAACAATATTGAATGCGTCAATGACGTTTTAGGCAGTAGCAAATCAAAAATGTGTTACCCTATTTTTGTTTATATATTTGTATTTCTGCTTTCAAATATAAGTATCTAGCTTTTGTTTGAAGATAATTATAGACATTGAAAAGTTATTTTCTTATCTATTTAAAGTTTTAAAACTTGAGGCTCGATCGACTTTCAGAAATACATGCAACAAAGAAACACAACTCTTGTTAATATGACAAAATTCAGACCGACTTAAGTATAGAATGGTCAGTGTTAAATTCTTCAAAAAATTATCAGAAAGTAGGCTTCCCGACTTATACGCGTGTCGACCTATATGCGAGTATATATATGAGAAAAAACTAAATGCATGGTTATGGTGTTTGTCTTATATAGTGAAAAATCTTCTCTACTCCAATATATATTTGAGGAAAACTAAAAAAAAAAAAAAAGACAAATGATCATGCCCGTAGATATCACAGACCTCACGATGAATACATAGGAGTTTAATGCCAAGTGAAGACCTACCTTTTATATATGCTCTAATTTCAAGTGCATTGTTTACTTTTTTCAGTCATTTTGAGTATAGTATAATGGATACGCTATAACGCAATGTACACTATAAACAGTGCGACATTTAATTTCGGACACGACAAAGTCCAGACTTTTTCACTGCGACAGCTTCAGGAAAAGTGCTGTGAGCAGAGACAACCACTCTATCTCGCCTTCATTGATCTGACGAAGGCATTAGACCTGGTCAGTAGGAGTGGCCTCTTCACGTTACTGTGAATGATCAGATGCCCACCCAAGCTGCTGAATATGATATGTCCTCGCCCCAACAATCTTTGGCATCTTCTTCCTCCTGTTGCAATACGCCTTTGACCAGAGTGAAGACGGTATCTTTATTCATACACGAAGTGACGGGAATCTCTTCAACCTGACCCGTCTGCGCGCTAGGACCATAGTCCGCAAGGTCCTCCTCATGGAGATGCTGTTTGCAGAATCACATCGATCGCTTTGCTCACGCATGCGATAAGTATGGAAAGAAAACCAACATCATGGCCTAATATGTCAGCAACACCCCCGCATATCCATCGATGAT
The DNA here is from genome assembly GCA_903981925.1 of Ostrea lurida. Lineage (NCBI taxonomy): Eukaryota > Metazoa > Mollusca > Bivalvia > Ostreida > Ostreidae > Ostrea > Ostrea lurida. Next base: position 11,269 of record CAJDSM010041923.1, on the reverse strand, counting down.
CACACTCTGGAGGTGGTGGAGGATTTTACCTACCGGGGCTCCACTATATCCAGCAACCTCTCACTGGACACCGAACTCAATACTCGCATCGGCAAACCAGCAGCAGCAATGACCCGCCAGACAAAAGGGTGTGGAACAACACTATGCTGACTACCAAGATGAGAGTGTGCCAGGCCTGCATTCTAAGTACTCTCCTCTACAGCAGCAAATCATGGACTCTGTATACCCACCTGTGCAGTCTCAGAAGGATCCTGGCCATCACCTGGCAGAGCGAATCATGGACTCTGTACACCTACCTGTGCAGTCTCAGAAGGACCCTGGCCATCACCTGGCAGGACCGTGTCCCCAACAAAAGATGTGCTTGCCAGAGTGAAAATCTCAAGCACGTATGCACTCCTCTCCCAGAGATGTCTACGCTGGCTTGGTCACGTCATACGCATGCAGGATGACCGAATTCCCAAAGACATTCTGTATGGCGAGCTCGCTACTGGCACAACACCAACCGGCAGACCGCTCCGCAGGTTCAAGGATGTATGCAAGAGAGATCTGGAATCCGGCGACATCCGCCCCGTCGACCTTAAATCCACGGCTGCTGATCGAGACATCCGGAGGCTCGCAGTGAAGACCAGTGTGCATTTGTGTGAGAGCAGAAGAGAGGACCAGTGGGAGGAGAACAAACAACGCAGACAGCAAAGGGCAGCATCTGTGGCCGTATTGGGAGAGGCCGATGCAGAAGTTACCAACGGGAATTGTACCAGGAACTGCCGCTCTCGAATCAGCTTGTTCAGCCACAGCAGGCGCTGCCACTTAACCACGGACTGAACCAGACGCAAAGTTTCCATTGTCTTCCGAGACAGACAGACGCCAACAATATTCCATTATCACCTAAATGTGGTGTTTATGTCTCTCAACTGATGCAATACGTACGAGCTTGTTCTACAAATGATAAACTTTTAAATCAAGGCAGACTACTGACAAACAAATTGATGTGACGGGGGTTTCAAAAGTATCGTTTAAGGTAAGCATTTCGCAAATTCTATCGTCGGTATAATGAATTAGTTTGCCAATACAACCTCCTGTCCTTGGGTCGAATGCTATCTAACTGTTTCATACAAATTGTTAGGCCGTTCTTTATACACTTCTTTTGACCGGATTACTCCATTTATATGACAGAAATATAGTGCGGTTGTGACCGGTCAACAAGGGATACTTACTCCTCTTAGGCACATGATTTGGTGTGTCCAGCAGTCCTTGATTACCCAACTCTTAATTTTACATTCCTTATAGGGGTTAATATCCCAGCCATAGGACGGGTGAATACGAGTTAACGTACCTATACTGGATTCAAAAAACCGTACAAATAAAGACACATTGCTTGATCCACTAAATATTAATATTATATGGCACCAATTTTGATGCACCAGATGCGCATTACGACAAATTATGTCTCTTCGGTGATGCACATACCGAAATGTTGGAAATATCGAAACATGTAAATAAAAAATGTAGAGCTGAAAATGAAGTGCCAAAGAATGGAGCCAAATACATTAACGATGTATACCTGAGGGAGATAAATGTTTTACTAAACCCCTGTCTTTACTCCTCACGAAAATATTGACAGCTGTGAAGGATCAACATCAGAAATGGTGTAAATCAAATGTGGATTCTGAAAAATTCTAAAGATCTACTACTAACTTTAAAATCACCTAAGTTTTCTCGATCAACATCAAATCATGACTTCTCAACACTTTACACGACCATTTCTCACGATAAATTATAGACTAGACTGTTATATACAGTTGTTTCTTCAACAGTAAGTGGAAAAGGGAAATGTTCATACCTGGTGATCATTCATTTAAAAAGTTACTTTGTTGAAATCCACTTCGATTCTACGCATAAGTGCTCTGAAGTTGATATCAAAACGATGCTGAAGTTCCTCATTGACAATATCTTTGTAGTCATTGGTGACCAGGTCTTCCGGGATCCAACAGTCTGTTAGAATTCCCATGGACACGAATTGTGCTCCTTTGAAAACTATCTGTTCATATATTCTTACATGGTAAAATTCATTCAAAAGCTTCTACATGAGAAGAAAAAACTCTAGTTGTGGCCTATAATTCTATATAGGATAGCAGCTTTTCCATTTGTTGATGGATTTCCACGAAACCTTGGGACGTTGTAATAACAGTTAATAACAGGAAAAGCTTGGATGGGGTTGATTTTCAGAAACATCTGTCAAGGAGGGCTACTTTCTGGGAGGGGTAATTAGTTAAATATCATGAATTTTTGTGTATATAGCGTGTTGTCGCCTGGATAACACTTCTATTTGTCGATGAATTTCCACGAAGTGTTGGGGAGTTGTTATTAACAGGAAAAGCTTGGATGGGGTTGATGTTTAGAAACATCTGTCAATGGGGACCACTTTTTGTGGAGGGGGACTGAGTGAAATATAATGGATTTCTGCGGTAGTATGTTGTCGCCTGGATTGTACTTTTTTCCAGGAAACTTCAGCAATAGTAAAAGCTTGTATGGGATTAATTTTAGGACATCTGTCAAGGGGGCACTTTTTGGTTAGAGGGACTTGCTTCAGTATCCTTGATTTTTGTGTATAGCATGTTGTCGCCTGTACAGCGCTTTCATTTTTTCAATAGATTTCCATGAAACTTTGGGAAATTTTAAGTAATAGTTTAAGTATGAATCGGACTGATTTTTATGCCCCCGGAATCTTCGATTCGGGGGCATATTGTTTTTGGTTTGTCTGTTTGTCCACAAAAAACTAACATTGGCCATAACTTTTGAATGGCAAGTGATGGGACTTTCATATTACACATGTGTGTTCCTTATGACAAGACCTTTCTACTGATGCCAAAAATTTTGACCTCATGACCTTGACCTTGAAGTTTGACCTACTTTTCAAAAACTTAAACATTGGCCATAACTTTTGAATGGTAAGTGATATATTTTTTCATATTTCTACATGCATAATCCTTTTGGCAAGCCCCTTTCACTGGCATGTGGAATCCGGGGGCATCAGTGTTTCACAAACACATCTTGTTTAAATTAGAGGCATCTGTCAAGGGGAGGGCTTTAAATATCATGGATTTTTTAACATGTTGTCGACTGGAGTGGATAGCGCTTTCATTTGTTGATGGGTTTCAGGTTGTCCGTATTAGCAGTAAAAGCTTGAATGAAATTGACATTCAATGGTCAACGGTGATATAATGGGGACGCGTGGGGTATTATGAGCGCGCTCACTAGGGTTCTTTAATTAATTACGTTATAGGAGACTTATTTATTTAACTCGGTGCAGTTGGATACGACGTCCCTTATGAATCACACAAGACAGTTTAAGATTTATAAATTTATTAACAAAATAATAAAAACTGCCTACAATGAAGGAGTGTATTCAATTAAATACTTTCTTTGTTGGTTTATCGGATGAAAGCAACTAGCATTGCAGAAAAAATCATAACTCGCGACGCCGGGTTATGAATTTTTTCTGCATTATCATTGATGCTTTCATCACCCGATAAACCAAAAAAAGAAAGACATTTTATTGTTTATATTTATATTGTAAACATATAAACTAGGTTTCATACCCTTTGTTAGACTGTCATTTTCCTACTAGATTTGACGACGGGTAATCCCGTTTGCTTTATTTCGACTAAGGGCTCACGGCGGGTGTGACCGGTCAGCAGAGGATGCTTACTCCTCCAAGGCACCTGATCCTGCCTTCGCTTTTGTCGGAGGTCCGTGTTGCCCTACACTCGATTTTGTATATGTTTTTTGGATTATGATTACGTTTGACACAATGTTAACTTCGCCTTTTTGTATTTAAGCACTGAAGTATCATATTGTTGACGATTTCGTTCCTATAAACGGAACAGCCAATGCAACCTTTAACATTGGCGACGATCCATATTTGGTAATTTTTACCGGTACCGTATGTGGACAGCTGGTAATCCAAAACCGGATCGAACTAGTTTGCAACAAACATGAATAATTTATCGACAGGGGAAGGCAATGTCAAATTCAAAGGAAATATAAGAGAAAATATTCAGTGAATGTAAATATTGACATATATATGTGTGAAAATGGAGAAGTAGACTTTAATGTAATAAAAAGGATGAAGCCGAATAGTTGTTCAAATATCTACGAGAAAAGTTTCGCTCTTAACTAACAGATGAAAAGGTCAGATAGAAGGTACCGTTATTCCGAACTGTGCCACCGACTCACAAATCAGCGAGAGTGTTCGAGTATACAAGCACATGCATATACAAATATGTTACCAATCAAATCGAAGATAACATCTCGTAACAAGTAAGTTTTCAGAAAATAATCCAAAGCAGATCTTTAAAGTAAGCAGTGCAAAATCTGTATTGATATTTGTTGATTCTATTACAAGTATAACATATATCTATACTGGGTTCTTGAACAACACTCAGTTTTGAGCAACATATCTGTTGATGAGTCAAACAATAGCAAACGGCTGTTGTCCTTCAAACAAATTAGGAACTATGTGGTGAAATATGACTGTGATATCAAGTTTGTTCTTCTGCTGGTAATTCTCATGTCAGAACAACAACATTTATCGGTGATTGTCTCCCAGCAGATTAACTTTGATTCTATTTATCAGTCCACCCTTGTATTCGTACATTTTGTATGTCTGCCAGTGACGTTTGCTGTTGGGCCCCCAGTCAGAGTCCGGTCGAGCAAGAGTTTTCATTCTCTACAATTAAAGCAAGGAAATGCCCGAATCAAAATATAAATCTAGTGATATTTAAGGTAGATCTCTACATCATCATAATGGCCGACTTCCTATTGAAACATGGATGAAAATATCAAAGTTATTTGTCAATTCATTTCAAATTTAAATTCATAGCTGAGTAGCTCAGTACCGGTAGGTTAGCACGCTGACTACCGAACTGTAGATCGCGGGTTCGATTCCAGCAGGGGATTTTTGTTTTTCAAACTGCTTTCTACTAAAACTGTTATTTTTTGACAAAATAGAGTGAAATGAATTCTTTTAATTTTCAAAATAGCTTTACTTTTCATCCACATCAAATTTCTCTGGTGTAGCATTCCACCTTAAAGGGAGGGTAAACGTCATTTTGTCCAAAAATTTAAAAGAATCAACATTAGTCAAAATTTCTGTTCGAGATAAAAGTTTTATGCATTTATCTGTGTATATTTATTTCCAAATCTAGAACGATTATGATCTTTAAATTATATCCCTTTAATTTTTTTCTTGGACAAAAATTCAATTTACTATATAATAAGTTGGTTCCTAGTACAACTTTTGACGAACCTACAGTCATTTCTAAGTTGCAAAATGTCATTCATATGTGATTTTTATTTTATTCGAAAGGATAAAAAAAATAATAAGGCAACGCAAGTGTAGCATCCCCTCGCAACACAAGATTTTTAAACAATAGTCAATAGTGACCTTGACCTTTGACCATGAAAATCAATTAGGTTTGAGGATTCTCTGATGAATGATTTGTCTTCTATCTTGTTCACAAGATATTGAGACAGTCAATAGTGACCTTGACCTTTGACCTTGAAAATCAAAAGAGAACATCCACTCTCCATGGGGAGCATTTGATGATTCTCTGATGAATGCTGTGTCCTATATCTTGTTTACAAGAAGTTTAGTTAATAGTCAAATGTGGCCTTGAACTTTGACCCCTGACCTTAAAAATTAATAGAGTTCATCCTCTCTCCATGGGCAACATTTATGGAAGGTATGATGATTCTCTGATGAATTCTGTGTCCTCTATCTTGTTCACAAGAATTTTAATCAAAAGTCAATAGTGACTTTGACCCTTGACCTTGAAAATCTATAAGGTTCATCCTCTTTCCATGGGCAACATTTGTGGAAGGTTTCATGTTTCTCTGATGAATGTTGTTTTGTCTATCTTGTTCACAAGGATTTTTAGCAATAGTAACCTAGACCTTTGACCTTAAAAATCGATAGGGTTCATCCTCTCTCCATGGGAAACTTTTATTAAAGGTTTAATGATTCTCTGATGAATGCTGTGTCCTTTATCTTGTTCACAAGAATTTTAGTCAATAGTGACCTTTGACCCTTGACCTTGAAAATCAATAGCGGGTTAATCCTCTCTCTATGGGCAACATCTGTGGAAGGTTTCATGATTGTCTGATGAATGCCCTTGATTATATCTTGTTTACAAGGTTCCGGACAAACACACACATGGACACACATCCGCACAGCAGCGATGCTATATCCTCTCCGCAACTAGTTGCGAGGGGATGATAATGAAACGCGCATGGCATTCCAAATTAACTTCCATAGTCACCGCCGGAAATGCAGAAGGATAATTTGTACGCTGAAATAGACCACGGGTCACCCCTTATTTTCGATAACTGCCCTAAAATGTAGTTCCATTTGTGAGAAGTAGAAGTAGGTGACCCACAGGTCAAACCGTTCGTCTCTGTTTACACACTGATGGGTGACCCGTAGGGTAACCTAGTTCTGCTTACAACACCTGGATGGGTGACCAACAGGTAACACTAGTACTGGCTTACAAACTGATGATGGATCTGATATACTTTGTAACCAACCTAGGTCACCTCATCAGTTTTGTAAGCAAGTACTAGGTTACTGTTGGTCACCATCAAGTGTGTAGAGCAGTAATTAGGTTACGCTGTGTCACCCATCAGTGTGTAAGCCAGTATTAGGTATTACCTGTGTGTCGCACCATAAGTTTGTAAGCAGTAACTAGCCTAGGTTACTTGTGGTCACCAATCAGTGTGTAAACAGTACTAGGTTACCTCTGGTCACCCATCAGTGTGTAAGCAGTACTAGGTTACCCGTGGTCACCCATAATGTTTTCTACTTTCACTTCTCAAATGGAACTATATTTTAGGGCGTAGTGTTAGATTCTGCATGATAATGTAGGGTGACCTGTGGTCCTATTTCAGCGTACAAATTATCCTTCTGCGCCGGAAATTACATAATTAACCTTTATACATAGAAATTTTTTAGAGATGTAAATAATAGCGCATGAAAAAAATCGTGAATGTCATGTAATATGAATTACCTGAATAAGAGTGCCCTTTGATCGAAGGAATTCCCAAATCATCATCACTGGAATGGGCAGGAGAGGGAGTACTGCGAAAAACTGCCCGATCCCGATGGCAAAGTCAGGGTAGGTGTAGGTTGCCGAATTTGGTGGTGAGTAAAAAATCACGGACGTCAGGAATAGCACCTAAACAACGAAATACGAACATTCAGGCTAAATTCGGAAAATAAGAGTCTCTGACAAGACAGCGTCTGAAGTTTTCGGTCAAAGGAAATTGAACTTTCTACTTTTATTCGGTAACGTGTTAATAGTTGGCCAGCAATATACCATCGATAATTCACAAATAATACAGGTATTTTTCTGAGCTTAATGTAAATTCTCCTCCTCTTCTGTAATGCTATATTTTAGATATGATATCAAAAGTAGATTCAGTATTTTTCTATTTTTTGGCCTGTTTGAATTTTGTTTTGATTTTGAGGATGGGATTTATTTGGGGGGGGGGGGGGGAGGTGTGACTATTTTGGTTGTATATATGTGTGTGTGTGTGGTTTTGTTTTGTTTTTTTTATAGTGGGTTTTTTTTGGGGGGGGGGTTTTTTTTTCTTTTTTTCATTTGTTGGTTTTGTTTTTGATGGGTTTTTTTTGGTATTGGTTCACTACTAAGTAAGTTATTACGTCATTAGTTTGACGCGGCCATATTACGAGCGGGGATCGAACTCACGACCTCCCGGTTGCGAGGGGAACACTGAGCTTTTTTCTATATCCATGTACTACATAAACACTGATCCTCGGTTCTAGCCCCATTCTTAAACCCAGGGTCCGTAACTTGAAAGCAAAACAAAAAAGTCCACAAAATTTGGGAGTGTTTGCTTACAGACACGATGTAGTGTGGTTTTATGACTTGTAAAGATTACCAGGTATGTAAACTCCATATGTTCTAGCCCTATCCTTGCTTTAGCAGTCATGATTTGATCAAATATGAATCTGCACTTATTGGAATGCTTGCATATATGTATCAACATTACGCACTCATGGCCAGTGATTCTTGAGATTTTATAAGATATTTTAAGATTTATTTCCTTGTAAAATTGTTATCCTTATTGTGACCCAAACCTACGTTATAAAACCGTGGTTCAAACAAATTTTAATCTCTGGGCTGTTAAAATTGGCCTAGTAGTTTTGAAGAAGATAATGAAAAATGATTGTGAACAACTTACAACGTAGCCGAAATCTACAGAAAATTTTGATCAGAAAAGTTCACCTGGGACTTAGCTCGGGTGAGCAAAATTTCAATATTCATCCGCCACTTTGTTAATTCACTTACCATCATGAATAACGGGGTAACTATGCACCAACTAATCCTCATGAGTAGGGGGATACGACTTCCTATCATAAGCTCTATGTCACGAATAAAACGCTCGGCACCTGCAAAATCGTTCATATCAATCATTGGCATTGGCGCACAGATTATCGATGATATCGAAGTTTAAAATTTGATACACCTCTTTAATTAGACGCAAAATCAATTCCTCAACCCATTTCGTACCGTAGATCCATGATATGACGACACACTCAAGGAATGATCCAAACATTATACAAAATGTGGAAGCGTACCAATCTATTAGCTGGAAAACGTACACTCCTCCCTAAACAGAAATAAGTGGTGGAACAAGATATTACTTGTAATAATTGGTAGAAAGCTTTGCATTGTCAGTTTCTTGAAAATGTGTTTAAGAATAGTATTTCTTAATTGAGACGTCAAAAATATAAATCAAAGATATTGGAACTATTAAGAGAAAAATAGTTTCAATGATAATTGAAATCCTATTGCATATCTAATGTATGCTATACGATAATGGGGGGGGGGTTCCGTTCGAGATAAATGAAATATTACGTTAGTAGTGAAAGGGAGTCCTAAAACGAAGAGAAGGACACACAAAAAGGCTGTAGTCTGGATTTTTCGAGAATTCAGCTGCTTAGGAAATCTGTCTGCAAGTCCACTCGAAACAGTCTCAAACATTCCAAACTGTAAATGAAGGGACGTACATGTAGTTGAATTATTGCGAAATCACCAGTGCTCTTTTACTCGAATACCATAGCTAATTCAAACATTTTGTCTACTTTGAAATAGCACTTTCAGTTCAAGTGAAGAAGGTATTTTGCCAGCTATATTACTGTAAGTGCCCTTTTACCTGGCTGTCCACTCCGACAGTGATCAACATGAGGAAAAACAGGACTCCCCACAAGTGAGGCATGGGTAGTTTAATGATAGCTTCTGGGTACGCCACAAACACTAGTCCAGGCCCTAGAAAGGAAATTGACAATTAATTAACGTTACGTAATGGGGATCTGGGAGTCATATAATTTAGTTTTTGGCTATTTCATAAACATACCTGAAGCTGATTTTGAAATTTCTTCCATTGTCAAACCAACGTCATTTGCCATAAATCCCAAGATAGAAAACACGACAAAACCAGCATAAAAACTTGTCAGACCATCAGCTAGAGTACCATACCAAGCGTCCCTGATAAAGAATGACACATGCTTAGAATAGTAAGGTAGACTGAAGCAAAAGATACCGTTAGGTTTACTGTAACAAGCATTTGAGAGTATTGCATAGCAATACATGGTCCCC
>CAJDSM010041916.1:0-13381 GCA_903981925.1 Ostrea lurida | reverse complement strand
GGTACGATATAAACACTTAAATATCAAAGGTGTGATATAAACACTTAGATGTCAAAAGTACGATATAAACACTTAGATATCAACTAGAGGATCATAATTCATAATCAACAATATTAAAGATTGTACATATTAAAGAAAAATAATAATATCTAAAACTGCATTCGCCACTATCAATATCAAAGTGATGTAAATAATAATTACATATATGATATTCACAACGATAAATCGCCAAAAAATTGATGATATCCACAACTGTTTATTAAAGAAAGGGAATTATAATATTCAAAGTTGTCTATATTTGACAACAAGCTGAATAAATACTGTATATTTGAATTACAACGTTTCCTTTCTCAATGTTCTAGAGCAAGATTGCGGTGTTGCGTCTGCATTGCTAGAAGGGTTGCGCTGGATTGGAGCAGATCAACTCAGAAATGTTGCGGTAATGCATTAACAACAATATCTAAAATACTAGATTACATTTACCGGTATTACAATGTTAACTTCGCCAATGTATATTAAGGGTGGGGAAATGATAGCACAGATACATAGCATGAAAGTGTTTGAAAAGATGTATTTGATTCTTTAGAACGATGTGCATTACAGTCTGCTTGAGTTGTCATATCTATACTGGGGTCCAAAACTTTACAAATGTCGTTAAAAGCAAAAGCACATTGCAGAATACAATAAATGTTATAAGAAGCAAAAATCTTTACTCCTTATAAAAGTAGTAACTGCTTCAGAGAAAGTTCAGACTTATATACCACAACACGTGCAAATGTAAAGCAAGTGTGGATTAAGAAAGCTTAGTTTAAAGTAACAAAACTTTCGAAAACAATGATGTCAAAAGCATACCATCTGACCTTTTAACACTTTACACAATAACTCCTTGGTTTATAAATTAAATTGGAACTGTGAAATATTCGTATCTTCTTAATATATAAAATGGCGAAGTAACAAAGCATCAAACGTAATCATAGTCCAAAAAACACATACAAAATCGAGTGTAGGGCAACACGGACCTTCGACGAAAGCGAAGGCAGGATCAGGTGCCATGGAGGAGTAAGCATCCTCTGCTGACCGGTCACACCCGCCGTGAGCCTGTAGTCGGAACAAAGTAAACGGGGTTACCCGTCGTCAAATCTAGTATGAAAATGACAGTCTAACAAAGGGTATGAAACAAATCAGTCAACATATGATTTAGTGATAATTTGTAATCGCAAACAAGGTCATTATAGCGACCGTAGAATTTGCGAAATGATGACTTTAAACGAGATTTGTTATAACCCTGCAACATCAACTTTTTGGTTAGTAGTTGGCCTCGCTTTAAAAAATCATCATACGCATGGCATGCCCTTGCATATTAATAAGACGTCTAAAACCTGATTTCACAAAGCTCCATCCTGATTCTAGCACTCTGAGGGTATAACTAAACATGTTAAAGTTTCACATTGACAGTGTCTACGTAATCAAGATTGTTAATAGAGTTAAAGTTCCCCTGGGAACGAATTGTGCTATTTTATTGACTGACCTGTGTTCGAATCTGATACCTTTGTGACAAATGGTTTAAGTTGACCTTATTCATCATCGACGTTACATATACAACATTCCGTTATTACTTGTCAATGATGTATGTGCTTCTTAACTGACTCATTATATAAGAACATATTGTACTTAAGAAAATAGTTCAATTCAAACTGAGGCTTCCTAATGGCAAATAAATTTATGTTACGGGAGTTCAGCAGTATAGATATAAGGAAACATTTCACTAATTCGATGGTAGTTAAAATGATTTTCTTTACAAATACAACCTACCATTTGGTAGAATGTTGTATTAATGTTTCAAACCAATTGTTAAACTGTTCTTTACATATGAAGGCAAAGATAACTATCAATCTCGCAAGTTCCAAATAGAATACAATACAAGAGTTGGACAATCACGGACCACTGGACACACCTGATCCAGGTGTCAAGAAGGAGTAAGCATCGCCTTATCTTTACATACTGATTTCGACTACGGATTATTCCGTGTGCTTGATCAAAATATAGAAATCATGGTGGGGTGTTTATACCTTCTGGCACTTGACCCCATCCCTGGTGTTTTTCGGGGCCTGTCTTTGTACTACTTGGATGCTGTATTCATTGAATGATTTTGGAGATTGATAACAGAGATTTGTGAAATCAATAAGATGCAACGGTCATGAAAAGGCAAACATAACGAATAGTGATCAATCTCGTCGTGAAAGTCCCAAACAGAATACAAAGCAAGAGTTTTGCAAACGTGAACACCTGGGTATACCAGAGGTTGGATCAAGTGCCTAGGAAGAAGTATTCCCTGCCGACCGGTCACACCACCGTGAGCCCATTGTCTCGATCAGGTATACAGAGTAATGCGTAGTCAAACTCAGTTTGTATAACGAATGGCTTAACAATTTGCTATGAAACAGAAGACAGCATTCATGGACCCAATGGACAGACCATACTGGCAACTAGATCATATAACATTCATATAATTTGTGCAATACTGCCTTTAAAGGGCTGTTTAAACCTGCACAGTAGTATAATGTCAGGAATATTGATAGCAGATTTATTACCTCTGTGCAAATTTAAGTAAACAAATATCTGTCTTATTCTTACAAATACCAAATTGCCCCCTTTAGAAAAAGGACTGCAATCTGTGGAACATTGCCATGCGTTTCTCACAGAAACTAAACATTCTAGATTGAAATAAAAAATGTGTTTTTAAAAAGGTTTTTGCCCCTAAAACATGCAAATATTACTTTAGATATAATGTTTCATAGAAGCCCATGTAACATCATCTTATTTGTCGGTACATGTAGTAAAATTATCATATGCACAACATACCCCTGTGTATCGAAACAGGTGAGAGGCATATACACCATTAGCAGGTGATAATGGAATATTGCTAATTGAATATGCAAAGTTGACGATGAAAGAAGCTGAAGCTGTTGTGATAATGTTAGTTGTTAATTTGTGCTATAATAAAGTATTCAAGGAAATATAGCTATAGTGACCAGTGACCAGTCATTCAAAAAATAGTTTGTGCAACACAACTTTGCTTTCTCACGAACAGGTACTCTGAAGTACCATCGTTAACTTCCCAAATTTATATAGCAACATTTTACTATCACTTACACATGGTGTGTATGTCTCTCAACTGATTTGATAAGCAATATCTTGCTCTGCATATGATCAATGTTTGAATCGAGGAAGACTACTGACAAACAAGATGATAATGTAGGGGTTCGAACAGTCTCGTTTGAAGTCAATATTTCGCAAATTCTATGATCGTTTTATAACGATTTAGTTTGCCAATAATTGGGTCAAATGTTGTCTGACGTGTAGGCCGTTCTTTATACACTGATTTTGACTACGGATTACTCCGTTTACCTTAAAAAGGGCTCACGGCGGATGTGACCAATCGACAGGGGATGACTACTTCTCCTAGGCACCTGATCCCCTATATTTTTGGTATATATAGGGTTCGTGTTTGCTCCTCTCTCTATGTGTATTGTTTAAGACTGCTGTTTGTTGTCCTCAGTATCCATCATTCTATCATGACATACGAAAGACTCTTGTTCCTCCAGTGCCTTTTATTTCAAGTTCACTTGCTAGATTGAATTCAGCATGAATGAAAATGGATGATGTAAATATAAAAAAACAAAACTTTGACCATTATATTTAAACGTATTGAGTTCAAAGGCTACAAGTAAGACATTTATCTTAAACGCTGAGTTGCAAGGTACAAGAAACAGTTTACCCTTCTGATATGAACTATTTTAATTAAAACTTGCCTAAAAAAATAGAAAGCATGGTGGAGCTAATAAATAAGCACCGAAATCTGCCATAGGCATTCAAAATTGAGTGAAAGACTTAATCCAGAGTAGATAAGTCAATTGGGGAAACTCCATAGTGTTTTTATATCAACTTCCAGTTCCTGTGCATTCAATTAGGAGAATATTTTGAGCAAGGTACTTTTCTAGGAAAAATTGATCACAAATATGTACAATACTGCTCCCTATTCGCTTTTTATTGAACAAAGCAGACTGTGTATGATGTACAAGGCCTTTAGGCTATTCATTTATTTGAGAAACGGCCATTTTAAAAACATTGAAAAGTAATAGGTTTTAATGTTGTTAATTTCGGAAAAGTTTTTCGTCGAATTCATGTATTTGCGGAAAATATATGCGAATGACGTTGCAGAATCCACATTTTGATTATACACCATTTCATCGCATATGTTCTGGACAAATATGCGAAAAGGATGAAGATAATTTTATAAGATTACAAAATTTACCGAAAGTATGGGGAATACGGCTCTAGACAAGACCAGGGGTGAAAATGCAAGTGCCTAAGAGGAGTAAGGCCCAGTTCCCCTGTTGATTTCCTCACATTCTTGATTCATGAAAGAAGTAATGCAAATCAGTCCATAAAGAACGTATGGAGGTACAAACATGCTGAGACAACATTTTACCCAAAAACTGGTTGTAATTGGTTTTAATTAAGATCGTTATAAAATCCATAACATTGTGGAAAAAACCCCAACATAAATGAGACTGTTGAAATCTTAACTATTTGTCAGTAGCCCAATTCGATTTAGAATTAACCAGATGTTTGAACAATCTCTGAAGTATCTCCTTCAAACATTTCTGTAAGGAAAGGGATAAGGACTTACCTTAATTCAGCAAAGTATACTTGTATGTTATTTATACAACAGAGTTTATCTTAAATTTGCCTTACAAGACCCTCGGCGGACATCTGAGAGGTGTTGGGCCTCAATGTCTTGCAGACATTTATGTGGCTGTTTGGTGCAGAGCTTAAATTCATCTTCCCCCGTCACCAAAAAGTATGTCTTTCTAGTATTCCCTGTTCTCAATGCAAAAAGGAGAAACCTATTATAACGGTTAATATGACTCCGATCTTGTCTAAAATTCTTTTTTTTATCTGAATTTTGAAATTATTTTTAAGGCAAATAGAAGTCTTACTGAATCATTCTTGATATTGATGATTTTGTACTGTTATTTACCTAGGTACCATGAGACAACAAGGGAAGACTGTCTATGAGAAATTTGTGAAAAATGGAATAAACTACGTCCTGATCACAGGACATATTGGTGTCTGTGTTCATTTCCATTTAACAAACAGGGTCAGAACTAATTCACTTTTAAAAAAATGTAAAGGTTTCGAAGAACTCGTAATGAGTATGTGATATAAACCGGTCATTTTCATTGCATACTGTCAGTTTTTCGTTTTCCGTTATTAGAACGAGTAAGATCGTGCTCTACTCAGAAACAACCGCTACCGAAGAGGTATGGATCTACGCAGCTGGTGAATTCTGGATGTTCTTCGGGTGGATGGAAAAGGAAAGGGAACTATCTGAAAAACTTGAAGGTTTTGTGTGAGGGAATATTCGACATATAAGCCAATCTTCTAAGAGAAAGTCACCAACGTAAACGAATGGAAGGTACCATAATTGCAAAGAAATCGTCAGGAGATTGGTCTTTGATACAATATTGCATCATACCATGCGCGAAGTTCCATAAACAGGATCCTACAATTGTGTTGATTGTTGTTAAAGATTGTTAATCTTTTACAGGAGCATTCGATGATAGCTGGATAGCTTGATGCCTGTGATGTGAATCATTGGATGAGCTGAAACGAGGTGCAAAGGCGATCCTTGAGTACCAAAATTGGGTCTTCCTTAGCTTGTGCGTTTTTTCTTTAAAATGTACCAACAAAATCACGAAACAATTAAGGTACACTTAAGGTATGTCTCTCCCAAGAATGAATAACACGTATATCACACATACGTAATAAGTTGTTACCACAATTTTAAAAGTTTCAATTAATGGAAAAAACATTTTTGCCAGCAAACGGAGAGAAGACAGAATTGGATTGACACCAACTCCTTCATCTTGGCGCGTCAGTATATGACGGTAAACCATCCGGAGAGCCAAGGAAATTGTCATGGAAACCCATTTCACCACGCAGCTAGCTAAAAGTCTTAGCTTCTGGGGAAGCGTTGTTTATCGATGAACATGCTCGCAATTTAACAAGTATAGACTTAATCTATTCATGTAGAATGTCGATGCAAACCTTCCTTGAAAAACAAATGGATTTTGGATACCGTCGTATGCTTCTTTTCATTGAAATTTTTCTTCATGGTGTATGATAAACATTACCATCTAACGAATGAAACCAGCGGCCATGAATTATCTTTAATATTTTTCAGACGAGTTATCTATGTGTTTTGTGACAAGTTACAAGGGCGCATGCTAAAGCTCGTCGTCTGTAGACCCCTCGGCCGCATTTGGCGATGCCAGGGTGGTGGGATTATGTTGACCAAAGGAATTACCAGGAGAAAATATGTAGGACTCTGTTCAATGTGTCCCCTTGTTCACCGATAAAAGTTTACAATTTAGCAATACAATTTGTTCACAATTTAATACGTAAGAAGATCATCGTTAATGGATTATATTCTCATTAGAGTCTTTTTCAACATTTGGTATTGAGAATTAGGTTTAGCAGGTTTTTATTTATTTTACGCCTTGTTGAATGATACTTGCTTCTACTTTTAACATCAGGGCCTTAGGATTTATGTCAAGACTCTGGAATATTTCAACAGATCATTCATATAAGGAATTATATGCAATTAAAGGTTTATTTCATCCAAATTCTGACATGTTGATAAAAAAATGATGAATTTGATTAAAAATTGTATTGACATTCAATTGTTGAACTAAAACAAGAATTCACGAACTGATGCAACTTATCTGCTAGTTGTGTGAATGTTACCATGTCATTGACAAACGATTCCACTGGTTCTGCTGTTTATGGGGCTTTAATAAATCAATACAGTAATGTACTGAAAGATTTCGAATTATAATCAGCATTCGACTGACGACTGTGTCATCATCTCTTTAAAATCTTGGCCTTCCTCATTTACGATTTAACTTCAATGTTACGGACAAATTAAAGCGATTGGAATTCAGGATAAAATTAGTAATTTAAGAGACAAAAAAATCTCTAGATAGAAGTTATTAATACAATTACCCATGAAAGCGATAAAACTTTGAGAGATTTGTTTAAAAAAGAGATTATCCTTCCAACAGAAGAACAAACCTATAGGTGGAGAAATTATATTGACACAGAAAAAAACGCAGAGATTGCAAAAGAAAGCAGAACAAGAGAGCAAAGTTGAGTGAAAGTCCAAATACAGAGGATTTATGACAACCATATTTACAATAAGAGGTAAACATTGAAGAAATAAATTATAATAATAAATAAAAATAAAATACAAACATAAAAAAATAAAATATAGATAATAATATTAAAAAAATCATAAATGTCTTTTGTATATGCTGTCAATTCTTCGTATATGGAAGCTATAGAGGAAAAATAACAGTGGCCGATGAATATGTGTCGAGTCATTGGTTGAACGGGGACGTCCGAAAAGGATTTGCAGAGGCTGAAATGACGTTGGTAAGGTGTCTTTGCTTACCTACTGGTGCACAAGAAAACATCTGTATATGGAACCCATGCTCAGGCTCTTGGTAGTGCCGAAAAGGAGACAGCGAAGTGGATGTCTTCGTAAATACACAAGGAGCTACTGGGATGCCAGTATTGTTTCTGTGTACATTGTCACTTTAAGGTGTATTAATACATGCTGATGTTCAGAACTTTTTCAATAACTAGGAAATTAATTTAATTTTCGAGGGTATTTATTAAGTAACAGTATTGTGTTATTTTGTGTCTTACCAAGTTTGTCCTGTTTTAGTTATTCCAAGTACTGTTGTTTCTTGCATGAACTACGGTTTTAATTTCTAGGACAGATGTAGTCTTTTCTTGGGGATACCCAACACAGAGTCAATGTCGCGATGAAGAGATTCAGGTATGTAATACCTGTAGAGACATTACTGGTTTATATTCCAGAGATTAGTGCGAGGGAACTACAATCGAACGTAAAACTCTAACAATATAACAAAACTTCGCTTTTAGCTTCTTTTTTTGTACTAATACATGAAAGAACTCTTTATTGATCAAACTACCCGGAGTTTATGTTTACGGGATGGTTGACATATGCGATGATTAGAGTTTCGTCTCATCTACTCGCGTTACCTATAATGATTTGTACCATAACTTAACATTAAGATGTCTCCATGGTTTCTATGAAAATGAGGCAGCAAGGAAATAGATGCACATATCTTAGAAGCGTCAGATTTCTAATATAAATAATTGAGCTGCAAGAGAGGGTTACAGTGAACTGTCACCCCGAGAAAACCATTGTTGACCGAGGGTTAGGCCGAGGTTAAACAATGGTTTTCAAGGGGTAATATTTTCCACTGTAACCCTTCTCTTGCAGGGCCTTTATTTATTATATTATACTGAATGTCATGAATTACAAAACTCTAATCCAATCTGGTTTTGATCAATGACTAATTTGATGAGTAAATGCGCATTAGGCAACGAGAGATAGCATTCGATTGTGACGTCATAATACTCTGACGCAAAAACATAACGATCAAGGCATAAACATTGCAATAACTTGACTAGTAAGTGTTTACAAAGCATTCAAGAATGGGGAAATAGAATACCTACTCATTGTTGTAATTTCCGACTATTAATGTGATTTTAAAATTTGCAACGATCCGTTTTTGACGTAGAAAGATGAACCGTACGCGCATATAATTTCGCGCAGTCAACATTTGTTAGAATAACACCCGTTGTCAAGCAAATGTGGACCGGTTGTGTTACGTTGCTTACACCATGTGGGGTGCGGTTTTATCATTCAGCGGTGCCAGTTCTAATTTTATCAAAGGTTTCTGCACCAATCAGATATTCAAGTAGTCTTACATGAAAGTATATGTATATTTTCAAATAACACAAGGGAAAATTTACGAGGCAATGTAAAATTGTGGCATATTTCAATAAAGGCATATGTAGATAAACTCTCACTTCATCATTTCTGACACAACAAGTACCCCTTTCGTTGCTTCAGTCTTGTCTTATATGGGAGATGATGTGAAGAGTTGCTTTTTACAGTGGAGCGTTTTGGTTGGTTAAGGCGTATGGATACTTGTCGCAGCGATGGGGACAAGCTGCCGCTTAGGAGCTTGGAAGTAAGTATACATTTTCTTATCCTTCTCCTTCCAATCTAGAAATGAGTTTTTGTATGCTTATTTTTGATAATTGATTGAGGAAATATTATTATTCATGAATCGTGATTTATGCATTCTATATCCATGACAACTTTTTCAATTTCAAATTTTACGATTACGGTTAATACATTTAATGTCTTGAATTTTTAGTTATTTTACTGATTGTGTCTATATACATCGTAAATTGGTTTCTGGAAGTGCATGTTTTATTCAATAGTTTGCGTGGTTTATGCAAGAAAACGGCCATCTTCCGCCAAAATCTCTTAAAAAATTTCACAGTTAATATGTAAATACGTTTACAATAATTGAAAAATGTAAGTAAGTAAAGATTGAACTTCATGTCAATGTTTTATTTAGACAGTGTATTGCAGACGGTTCAGTCTTGAACATGGATAATTTGTGTCCGAATGTCAGAGATTTTTACACCGATGCGCGATTACAATTTAGTAGAAAATGAAATTAAGAAATGTTTTAAGAATTGCAATAAATAACAAAGATGTTGATGAGTACGTGTATATCTGGGAACCCATTTAATGGATACCCTTTCTTGTCAGAATTCAGATTAGGAACATTTAATTCAATAAAGTTTATATCTTCCGATTACTTGCATCTGTTGAATCAGTAGGAATAATCGTACGGTTGCGTGTTGATCGACACAAGATCCTTCGATGTGAAGGACCACGTGTTAAAAGGCACATCCATTTAAGGCCTGTTAACAAGGCTAGTATTAGTCATAGTTTTTCATACAATATCTGAATTTAGAATGCTCTTACTAGTGACACATCGTTCCTCGCAGGTGGGACAGTGTCCCGGGATTTATATGGGAATCCCTGTTCTGTGAGTCTGGAATGTCACCAAAGATTTGGAAATCATTCTCTTTCAATTAACCTATATGTGTACGGCAGGTTGGAACACTGGTATTCGGGACCTGTGTGTTTGTTAAGTATACTTTGATTGGGTTTTCAAGAAATGTGCGGTTCTACAAAAGGTTTGGTTTCCACTTCATAATAAGCTGATAGGGTTTATAATGATGTTCTTAGATAAGAATGTTATTGGAATATTTCAAGTAAGGCAATTTTGAGTGAAGCGTTGTTGAATTTCATTTTTATTTTTAATCAACAAGTGGTTCGTGCTTACCTCGACATGTATTCAAGAGTGGTTTGTTTTGAAAGTTTCATAGTCCACAAAAACCAAATATAAAATTTGTGGAACAACGTTAAAAACCAGAAATTTATTTGATAAAATTAGATAATGTTGATTAGTAAGGATTGTAAGATTTTACTATTAATACATTATGAAATCGTGATTTCGAAAGCTGTAATTATTCGATGTTAGAGGAATTTATTGATTATATGGACTTCGACATATTTGACATGTGGAAATTGTATCTGCTTGATATGACAATGCATTGTCGCTTACTATTAAATACCACTCTAAATATATATATAGATAATGATTACAGTGAAATCAATTAATGATTAAATCTTGCTTTACAAAAAATAGCAGATAGTGTAGTCTTGTTTCCAATAATAGATGTGGAAATGGGACTGCTTGCACTGGAAAGGTACATTACCGATATCCCGAAACTAAAGACAACAGGAGAGTCTTGGGTTTGACGAATCTCCCTATCGAATGGAGCGTTTCGGGTTTCGGTGGACCTCAGGGAAACCTTTATATTTATAACTGTTCATGTATGATCGCCAAACAGAGGCAGCCTAGGAACTCCAGATCATATCAATCTCACAGGGTATAACCAAATATAGGACTGAGGTATGTTATTGAATCTAATATATTTTTCTTTGACTGTCTAATTTCGGTACCTTTCGACCACCAAAATTTGTCATGAAAACATTGATTATGGTTTTGTATTTCGTTGTACAAGAATGTCATCAATGATCTTATAAATCGAATGTGCTGGAAATTTGATATTATAATTCCGACTAATTCAACTAAACTCCGCTCGCATTTTGGTTTATTTGATGGTTATTAAACTTGTAAAAGCAGATGAGATAACGAACAGGTGATCAAATCTGTAAGTCCGCAAGTATTAAATAGAAACATAGAGTGAGCGAAATGGGACCCTGACACAGCAGAGGTAGGATCAAGGTGCCTAAGAGGAGTAATCAAATTATGTATCGGCAAGTAATAAATGGCCAATGAAAAGTGCAGATAAGGGATGTTGTCAATCCCATGAAGAACAGAGCACTTAACGAAATAAGCCAATGTGGACCGCCTGAGCACCAGAGGTGAAGTCTTGGATGCCCAGAGTAAGAATTCCGTTTGATGGTGCTAACAACTGGAGTAACACGTAGCCCAAATCAGTACGTAATAGACATCACAAATGTAACCAATATTCTCAATGATGAAGAGTTGTTCAATGCATTTCATGAAGTGGTTTAGAAAATTTTTTCTAAGCCATTGGAAAAGTGTAGACAAAGAAAAACGTCAATATCGTAACCCCTGTGTGCAAAATGCAGAGACCAGAGGCAAAGTCAATTGCAATACTCATGAATATACCGCGACAGTGGGTCCAGAGTGCTAGGGAGTAAGATCCTCTGGTCAGACGGTCATGATTCTTCGTGAGTTTTATATTTAAGATTTCTTCTCAATACCAGACATTACATGTAGTATACAACACATTTAATGATTCATTTGGCGTTTATTTGCTGAATCCTATGACAGCTCAGAGAAATGAGTATAGTGTCTACAAGAAGGTTGCTAAAAATATCAACGGGATGGTTCTTAACATTTCAAGGGTTGCTCAATCTGTGGGGGACTGCAAAACAGGAGCAAGTTCGACCAAGTCTCCAAAGAAATTGAAGAGTTCAATAGGTATGTTTTAAAGCCTGTTAAAATGCCATTTTTTCATAATGTTCAGTAATTATTTTCTTTAAATCAATGATAAATGTGTGCTGCTAAATTTGGTACATCGTGTATGTGCCACATTTCGAAAAATAATTTCTCACCAACGATGCCTGAAACCTAAACGTTTGGAAAGGCAACGACAATAACAAAATAGAATGTTATAGTAAAGGCCTTAAAAAAGTAAAAATCTTAAGTCAAAACAAGTAAAGGAGATGATTTGTTATGTCAACTTCCTAAAACAATTTTGGGAAGCTGACACTGGAGAAGCTGAAGTTACCCTGGTTTTTTGTTTTAAATTTGCGTTATGTCCGTGAGGATCCGGGTTAGAATAAATCCTCTGTACCCCTTGCTTGTCGTAAGAGGCGACTAAATGGGGCGGCCCTTCAATTGTGATCGCCAAAACCGAGGCCCGTTGTCAAAGCTGGTGTGTCACGATAAAGATCCCTCCCTGCTCAAAAGCTATAAGAGCCGAGCATAGACCTAAATTGTGCAACCCTTCACCGCGGGCAATGGTGGCGTGTCCACAGGAGGGAACAATTCTCGAGCGGGACGTTAAACAATATAAAATCAATCAAGTTTAACTCTGCTGAGTGGTGCCGGGATGTCGATCTTATTTTCACTAGATATTAAATCTGTTACGTGATATTGGAATATAACTATTTTACGAGAATTCTTTCTGCTCTTTCTTGCAGTAAAAACAGATTCAGGAAAAGAGGAATTGCCATGTCATCCGTTGTTTTCAGCATTGGTTACCCTATAGTGTTTATTTGTCAGGTAATAAACATGTTTTACAATTAAGTGATGCAATGCAGCATATGAAAGTCCATCGTCATTAGTTTAAAATGACACCTCTACATATCAGATTATGAAAAGAAAAAAATTGTCATTCACTAAAGTTATTGTTGATATGATGCACATTAATGTTAAACAAATACCATTGCGAGTTAAAACAATGTGTTAAACGTTAAACATGATATTACAAAGTCGAATGTAGGGCAACACGGACTTCTGACAAAGCGAAAGGCTAGGATCAGGCCATGGAGGATAAGCATCCTCTGCTGACCGTCACACCGCGTGGACGCTACTTGGAATTATCTATTCTTAACTCCCTCTTTTTTCACAATCATGTCCATTTGATTAATATCCCTTGACGAACGTAGAAAGTAAAGGACACCAATAGAATCTTACAGATGTCTTCAGTATTTGAATATTTGACTTAGTATTGGACTCTAAGGTAGACTGACAACTACATATATATTGATAAACGTGATGACTTGACTTTGCAATTGTCAACTTGCCTTTTTTTTACGTAGTAATGTACCATTTTCACCTGCTTATGG
>CAJDSM010041915.1:1444-24420 GCA_903981925.1 Ostrea lurida | reverse complement strand
CCTACATATGTTACTCACGATTTCGTTACGATCGAGTATAGATTAAATTCANCCTACATATGTTACTCACGATTTCGTTACGAGTATAGATTAAATTCTTCTGTTACATTTAGTGTAACCATTCGATATCAGACTCAGCTGACACCCAGTGTTCAAACCAATGACTAGAAACCATTAATCATTGTTAATGAACAATTGCTTCAACTAGGTCATCTGAATCTAGCTCATTTCACACCGAGGGTGAAATTTCACATAATGACAATCTATGAAAATAAATGGGTGCTTTGGTCGTATGCCTTATTACACCCAAGGTTAAACCTGAATTATTTTAAAAATATTTAGAATTCTGTGTTCATCTACCATATTTGTTAAATATTCTAGTATCATATTATGTATCAGGGTTTGCATGGTATATGAGGGAACAAGTTCTTCACATCTATTCCTCTATTTACCTGTACATATAACTAGATGATTTTCATGAGGTTGGCGAGAATCTTATTGTCATGAATATTTCTCACTGTGAACCAATCCTTTAATTTTTCTTGTATTTGTTAATTAAGATAATCTTGGTCACGAAAATTAGTTGGCACAAGTCAGTTCATCACATCAAATCGTGACATCAAGTTGTTGCAAAAAGTATTTTATTGCCAAATTTTAAGTTAAAAAAGAATTAAAAACTAATAAAATCAGTTAATCACAATCAAATCATGACATAAGGTTGTTGCAAAAAGTATTTCATTGCCAAAAGTTAAAAAAGAATTAAAAACTAATAAATCAGTTAATCACAATCAAATCGTGACATAAGTTTTTGCAAAAAGTATTTTATTGCCAAAAGTTAAAAAACAATTAAAAACTAATTTGTAGTAGAGATTTCACCGAGACATCATGAATTTTGATCAAAAGATTTTTCATTTTTAATGTTAAATATTTAAGTTTATAATTCATTTAAAATCTACATTAATTCAAATATTAGACCTTTTGATTGCAAGGATACGAGCAATATTTTAGCCTTAACTCTATGTCTTTTTATCACTGGATATAATGCTACATTTGGGGTGGGTGGGGGGATCATGTGTAACATTGAGTGGCGGTTCACAGCAAGAAAAGACTAACAAGTACAGTAAAATGAAAATTTTCACATGTATTCACATGTTTGTCCGGGAAATTTAATTTGCAGAGTCATCGCCCAATTTCCGAACAAGGACCGCCACCCTAATGTAGCTTTGTAACCAGTGGCTATATTTACAAAGAAAATATGAATGGCTAATTTTGTAATTTCATGCATTTTGATGCTGCACAGGAACAAATTTGAACTTTATACATATCAGACTAGATATTTTGATCTTAAAAAGTGAAAAACAAAATTTTGGAGAAAAATAGTGAATCAGTTACTTTAAAGGTCAGGTGATGTTAATTAAACATAATTTGTGACAAACCTTGCAGTTTCACTACTAAGTTTACATGTACTGGTACCAATTCTTAAATTTAAATGGTTTGCCTGTTTGTTTTTTCAATTCAATATATATTTGACCAAATATCCTGTGAACAATTACTGAATACATATTCAGTTTTTGTGGAATATTTTTGTGTCGCCTGCCTGCGTTAGCGGAGGCGACATATTAGTCGTCTGGCGTCATCGGCGTCACAAAATTTTCTGTCACATTTTCTCAGAAACCACATAAGCCAGCTTCCTGATATTTGGCACAGAGCATCAGTATGGACAACTGTATCGTGTAACGCAGTTTCCAATCTGCCGCATGTCAACTTCCTGTTTGATGCAACTTAGAATATTTTTAACATAGACAAATTTCTGTCACATTTTTCTCAGGAACCACACAGGCCAGCTTCCTGATAATTGGCACAGAGCATCAGTATGGAGAACTGTATTGTGTAACGCAGTGTCCAATCTGCCACGTATCCACTTCCTGTTTGACACAACCTTAATTTTTTTGACATGAACAAATTTGTCACAAAGTAATGACTGAGGGCCCGAGAACCTTGAAATTAAATATGTCTTTATTTCAAATAGAATCTCACAAATGGCATCTCATAACAATATCTCATGCTTCATCTAATTCATCGTGTTAGAATATGCATTGTCATTCTGGTAAACTTGAACAGAACTGAATTCTGACCAAAAAAAATTATAATTATATACTTTTTTGCCATGATGATACTAAATGATGAAGTAATTTTTCAAATGAAATTAGAAGTAGGCAGGCGACTCATGTCTTTCCTGGAAGACTTACCACTAAGTTTTGTAATACAAGTGACTACTGTGCGAAAATGTGTCATATTTGAATGTTTTGTTTTTTATAGGCTCGAGCATTTTTCCAGGCTGCACTTAGTTTATCACCCCATATGTATGAACCCCATTACAACTGGGCTGCCCTAGCAGATCAGGTAGGTGTCTAAATAAGAAATAAGTTCCACAACCTGTGGAAATTATTGGAGATGTATTAAACTTATTAGATTTATTTTCCAACCATAGGCACCTGGGTCAAAGATATGCACTATAACCTATATGCCAACAATGGAGGAAATTTGAACCATTAATAAATAGTTTTTTCCAATTTATTTTGTCTCTTTTTATCCCCTTGCAACTAGTTGCAGAGAGGATATAGCATCGCAGCTGTGTGTGTGTGTCCTTGTATATTTGTGTGTGTCTGGAACTTTGTGAACAAGATAGATGCAAGGGCATTCATCAGAGGATCATCAAACCTTCCACAAACATTTCTTTTGGTGAGAGGATGAATCCAATTGATTTTCAAAATCAAAGGTCAAGGTCACTATTGACTATTGCCTAAAGTTCTTGTGCACGAAATAGAAAATACAGCATTCATCAGAGAATCATCAAACCTTCCACAGATGTTTCCCATGGAGAGAGGATAAACCTTTTGATGGGTCAAAGATCAAGGTCACAATTGACTTTTGCTTAAAAT
Organism: Ostrea lurida; assembly: GCA_903981925.1. Classification (NCBI taxonomy): domain Eukaryota; kingdom Metazoa; phylum Mollusca; class Bivalvia; order Ostreida; family Ostreidae; genus Ostrea; species Ostrea lurida. The sequence continues at coordinate 21,478 of CAJDSM010041915.1, read as the reverse complement.
TTTTGTGAACAAGATAGAAGACAATATTCATCAGAGAATCATCAATCTTTCCGCAAATGTTACCCATGGAGAGTGGATGAACCCTATTGATTTTCAAGGTCAAGGTCATTCTTGACTAAAATTCTTGTGATTGAGATAGAAGACACAGAATTCATCACAGAATCATCAAACCCTCCACAAATGTTGCTCATGGAGAGTGGGTGAACCACATTGATTTTCAAGGTCAAAGGTCACGGTCAGAATTGACTGCATCAAAATCTTGTAAAAGATGCAGCATTAATCAGAGGATCATCAAATCTTCCACAAATGTTGCCCTTGGAAAGAGGATGAATCCTATTGATTTTAAAGGTCAAGGGTTAAATGACTATTGTTTCTAAATATTATGCTGTGAGTGGATGCTATGCTTGCATTGCCTTGTTGCATTTTCTCATGTCTGCAGGAAGCTTAACTAACATGTGTCATTACCAACAGAACTAAAATTTATCCAAAGTTTTAATAAAGATATTGCATATCCACTTTTCTAGAATCATTTGATATGAATTTATGCCACCCCCATGCCACCCCCTCCCCTCCCTTGCAGATAATGAGTCATCTGTTGCGACTTTTAACTGAGGCTAATTTAAAGGCCAGTGATCTGAAATCTGTTTTAAAAGATTAAGTTGATTTCCTATCATATGTAGTTTATATAAGTTTGAAATTTCTATCATACCAAAATGTATGTAGCTTATAAGTTTGATTTACTATCATATGTAGTTATAAAAAGCTATGGAAAATGGAAGGTGAGACATCAGTTTTAGGGTGCTAAAATAATTCTTCCTAGTTCAGTTCTTAGTTTTGTCCCATTTCTTGAAGATGTTTAAACCATCCCTTAATAAAAATGAAAAAATCTACCAGGATTATTTTTTGCCTCTATCAAATTTAGAAATCCATGGCCCCTGGGTCCTAGTGCCTAGAGTATGCTTCATTTTATTGTGAACATACATTAGCATGCCCCACTTTGAAAAAGATGGGGCATATTGTTTTTCACCTGTTGGTCAGTCAGTCAGTCTGTAGACCAAGACTTCTCCGCTTGATATCTTGGTAATCCTATGCTTGACAAACATCAAACTCTGTACACTGGTACACCTTATGGAGTAATGACCCCTATTGATTTTGAGGTCAAAGGTAAATCTATTCTTGGCATTGGAGCATATTGCCCACTCGATCAATATCATGAGAATCCTTTCCTTGACATTTGATACACTGGTACATTGTAAGAATTAGATGAACTCTATTCATTTTGAGTTCACATAGTCAAAGGTCAAGGATCAAATTGGACATAAGATACTGTCCGCTTGATATCTTGAGAAACTTTGCTTGATGGATATCAAACTAAGTACACTCGTACATTTTAAGGAGTAGATGACCCCTATTGATTTTGAGGTCACATGGTCAAAGACCAATCCACTCTGGACATATGAAGATATTTTCTGCTCAGTATCTTGAGAACCCTTTGCTTCACAGACATCAACTTGGTATACTGATACAAGGAGTAAATGACCCTTGTAGATTTGGGGTTACAAGTCAAACAAAAGTCAAACTCTGGAAATATGAAGATTACTGTCCACTTTAACATCATGAAAACCTTTTCCTTGACAGACATCAAACTTGGTACACTGGTAAATTGTAAGGAGTGGATGAACCCTGGTGATTTTGGGTTCACATGACAAAGGTCAAGGGTTAAACTGGACATAGTAATATGTTGTCTCCTATATATTAGATCTGCTCCCAAACTTGCTTATAAATATAAGTGTGTGTGCGAGCAGATCTAACACCTAATCTTAATTAGATTGAATGTATAAGGCCACACCAATTTGTAAAATAATTCTTCGGATTTTGAAACAAAAAAAGGGAGACAGGAGGGCGAAGTCATTTTACAAATATTTTTTATTTTGGAGATAAAAATTATGAGGCGAGCGAATACAAGAAATAATAATATTGGAAGGGGCTTGCCATAAGGATTATGCATATGAAAGGTCTATCCCTTACCATTCAAAAGCTATGGCTAATGTTAAATTTTAAAAAGTAGGTCAAAGTTCAAGATCAAGGTAAAAAATTACGGTACCATGAAAAAAGGTCTTGTTATGAGAAATGTACATGTGATATATCAAAGCCCTAGTACTTACCATTCAAAAGTTATAGCCAATGTTAAAGTTTTTGAAAAATAGGTCAAACTTCAAGGTGAAGGTCAAGAGGTCAAAAAATTTTGTACCATCGGAAAGGTCTTTTGTCATAAGGAACATACATGTGAAATATCAAAGCCCTAGTACTTACCATTCAAAAGTTATAGCCCAAAAAAAAGTTAAGCCAAGGTTAAGTTTCAGACAGAAGGACAGAATAACAGACAGGACAAAAACAATCTTCATCCTTGGGTAAAGGGATTCAATTTTGTTCAAATGAAGGACCTGACTCCCTTTAAAGGGGAGATAATCACGAAAATGCAAAAAAAAAGGGTGGTGTCATTTAAAAATATTCTCCTCAAGAACCTTTGGGCTAGAAAAGCTGAAATTTATATAAAAGCTTCCTGATATAGTGGAGATTCAAGTTTGTTCAAATCATGACCCCCGGGGCTACAATGGGGCCGCAATAGGGGTTGAAGTTTTACATGTGAATATATAAGGAAAATATTTAAAACTCTTCTTCTCAAGAACCATTGGGCCAGAAAAGCTTAAATTTATATTAAAGCTTTCGGATATAGTAGAGATTTAAGTTTGTTCAAATCATGACCCCCGGGGCTACAATGGGGCCGCAATAGGGGTTGAAGTTTTACATGTGAATATATAAGGAAAATATTTAAAACTCTTCTTCTCAAGAACCATTGGGCCAGAAAAGCTGAAATTTATATGAAAGCTTCCTGATATAGTGGAGAAATCATGACCCCCGGGGGAACTGAGGAGCTACAATAAAGGATCAAAGTTATAGGGAAAATCTTCTCAAGAACCACAGGGCAAAAAAAGCTGAAATTCATGCAAAAGCTTCCTGATATTGTGGAAATTCAAGTTTGTTAAAATCATGACACTCGGGGCCATGATGAGGCCACAATTGGGGATCAAAGTTTTACATGTGAATATATAGAGAAAATATACAGGGAAAATCTATACAAATCTTCTCAAGAAACACTGGGCCAAAAAAGATGAAATTTATATGAAAGCTTCTTGAAAGTTTGTTCAAATCATGATCCCCTGAGCTACAGTGGGGCCATAATAGGGGATCAGTTTTACATGTGAATATATACAGAAAATATTCTAAAATATTCTTCTCAAGAACCATTGAACCAGAAGACACAATATTTATCCAAAAGCGTCCTGATATAGAGTAGAGGGGATCAAAGTTTTACATGTTGATATAAAGGAAAATGTTCTCCAGAACCACTGGGCCAAATTCAACCCAACTTGGTACAAATCATCCTTGGGTAAAATGGAAGAATAAAGATTGATGAAAATTCTTTTTAAAATCATTGCTGGACTAGGGCCAAGGTCACTCAGGTGAGCAATGTGGCCCATGGGCCTCTTGTTAAAAAGATAATAGCACCTTGTTTGATTGAGCTGTCCATAAAGAGTTGTTACACATTACACACATGACCATATGACTCATGGACCATTTGCATCTTAGGCTGCATACTTTAATAACTATCTTAAAGGACAGAGTATGTTTCAATAGAAGAAACAATATCTTCTTTATCTTTGTTGATGTAATACTGAAGGGAAATAAATGTTTTCTTTACAAGAAGGATTAAAATCTAATTTGAGATTCTAATCTGCTAAATGAATACGTGACTGTGATGTTCATCTCAATATAAATCTGATTTGCATTTTTTAAATGACATAATAGATANATGTTCATCTCAATATAAATCTGATTTGCATAGATTATTCCAGCTTTTAAATGACATAATAGATGGAGGGTATAAAGGATTCATCATGACTAGATCAATCCTTGATAGTCTGCCATATTGTGCAAAATGTTTTAAATGGATCATTAAGCCTAAAATGAAATTACTTAAGATAAGCATGGTGGTTACAGAATTGATTGGAAGTCCAACCATCAAATCCATCACTAATAGGGGCATTAACGGCAATTATTTGTAGTTGATGACCATTATAAGACTGCTAGGACAAAGAAGGCAGCAAATTAACTGTGGCTACAAGTCAACAGCCTACAGTTCCCTATCAGTGTTTTAGTGTCTAACAGCGCAGTACCTATTCTCATAAATCCTATCAAAAAACAGATGCTTACTCGCACATCTTCTTTCATCCTATAGGATCATTAGCTAGTAATTCTTTCATCATTATTATGATTTGACACACACTAACCATGGTACTGTAGTAATAAAAAATGTTGTGCAAGACAAATTATAATAGGCACACGCGACTATCTTTTTAAAAGTAAGTCTAGATGCCCATTCACCAATTATGAGAGAAAGATGCTTTGTTTGGGCTGTGGGAGTTGGGGCGACGCGCGGGGGGAGAGTGAAAGAACTTCTCTGTCATTTCTAACATTGCAGGAATTTTCAAATTGGATAATATAAAAAAGATGAATAAATTGGAATCTGCAAGTAGAATTTTCATTCAGCACTAAAGTATATTTGAAATTTTGCATGTTGTGTGTTTATTTTCAGCTTGGTGACCTGCAGAGCAGTTACAATGCAGCCAAGCGGGCGGTAGAGGCATTCCCAAGCCATGTAGACTCACAGGAACTTCTGAAGCAGCTAAAACATCACTTTTCTCTGCTGTAGAAATCCAATCTCCAATGACAGTCACATGATCATCATCAATCTCTCAATCTGTTTTTATTTTGTTAGAAGATATTATTTGATTATACATGTATCATCTGACATCATGACTACTAAGACAAGTTCTACTGTGTATGTTGACTATTGAAATTTTCATGTGTATTATCATAGAAAAGGTGGCAACTGAAAATTTATTTGTCGAACTGTTATAGGTGAAATATTTTGTCTGTTAGTAATTATTGAAAGACATGTTCCATTATATAATTTGTTTTGTTTTGCATTTTATGATTTATGAAGAAAGTAAATCCCAGTTTAATAGGTATGTGAGGTATCTAAATTGAAACAAGTTACATTTTTATACGCGTATACGTGATGTATAATGGTACATGTACAACAATGTCTATTCGAATAATCTGTACGTTCAGGGTTTTCCATTTCCGTTTCCATTTCTCTGTCTCGGATCAAGCTGAAACTTGCTCTGTTGCTTCTTTGTTGGCCACTCTAAATCATGTTGCAGCTTTGATCCGTTTCGACCTCCATTGTTGGAGTTTTAGATCATTTCAACCTCCATTGTTAGAGTTTTGTCCCTTTATCTGAATTTAGTGATATGTAGAGGGTACATGATTCATCTGTTTTAACTCCTCCCACAGCTTACAAGTTCCTATTGTACAACATATTTGTAATTGGGTATTGAAGATGTGCATAGTGCAAGGATTTAAAATTTCTTAAATTTTTCAGAAAATAAATGGCTGTTAAATTTAGTAAGTTTTGAGGAAATATAACCTGGATTTGTCCTTTGAACTCCTCAAGGTTTCCAAGCTAAGGCCTTTATAGACATTTTAAAGACCTAGGTATTGCAAGGAATTTGATTCTCAACAATTGTTGTTTGAAAAAATGAGAGGTAGTTGAGCATTGTCAGTTTTGGGGAAAATGTTTTACACATAGAACTTTTGGTTTGTCTATTAACTTCCAGTCATGATAGGACCTTAATATTATTCATGTGATGCATAAGAAAGTCACAGCTTGTGATGGCTGATACTTATACCCTTAGTACAGTTCTATAACTCATGGCTTAAGAAAAACACCCAACAGCTTGTGATGGGCAATATCATTTTTGGTACTCTTGTTATGATTTCAATGTTATAAACACATTTAGGAAAGTTGTCCCTGATTTCTATAAACACTGTCTGTTGAATATACAAATTGGTGTACATTGTTTTTATTTCAATAATTAAAAAAAAATGCTTATGCAACTACTAGTGTTATTGACTCTGTTTATTTCCTATAATAATTGGAAAGAGTAGAATAAAAACCTAAGTGGGATGTTCTAATAGTCACAGACATGTATTTTATGGCTGTTTAGAAAATGAATCAAATTCATTAGAAACAGAGACTGTTCAAAAGTTTTTACAAGAGAAAAGGAAAGGAGGACTCCTCAGGTCCAGTATTGCAGGGCTTCAGAAGAAAGATGGGTTCCTACACAGTGAACCAGCCACCATAGTGGGTACTCAAGCACTCTGCTCACTAAGGAGGATTACTCTTAACACGTCGTACAAAGGTCAAGAGTCCATGTCCAATAATGCCTCGTACCACAACCACTCTGAATAGTGTGACAAAACTCAGAGAAAGGTACCCTCTTGATACAGGGACAGTTTCTTCAGACTGGAGAAAAGTCCATGTACTCCTTATCTGCAAGAAAAGCAAGAAATATGGCAACCATCTGCAAGTCTGTTTCATATAAGTCTGCAAGTTGATAGAACACATCATAGTTTCGTCACATAGCATTTTGACTATCTTTAAATACTTAGTCTATGTGACAAGTAACATGGACTTCATGCCCAAAGATCATATGAATTGTAAATCCTTGTGTAGCGATCAGACGGGTTCAAATGTCATGGCCAGATGGCTTAGAGTACATGACGAGAGATTCAAGGGCCCGGGTTCAAATGCGTTTTCTCCCTTTCCTAGCTGTTTCTGACTAGCCCTTAGACCTGACAGTTGAAAATGGCTGCCAGGGGATTAATGTCTTTAAATGTAAGACATAGAGAGGAGAAGAATTGTAGCAGTTAGCAGTTTCAGTAGCTTAGTCGGTAGAGCACCTGACTGAAGGTTTAGGGTGTCTAGGTTAAACATACCACATCTGTGGTATATTCTCTAATATCTATGACTAAGGCAAAATCTAGAAACACTAAATTTTCTTCATTAATCCAATGGTTTATAAACTTGCATATATACTTATGACCTTGTGGTCATTGTGGTCAGTATTTATATGCCAGACAGAATTATGTTTTTATACGCCCGCATAAAAAACATGCTATAGCGCTGTCATCTGTCATCTGTCTCTTTTCACTTTGTCGTTTGCAACTCCTCTAAATCCTTGAGTGGATTTCGAGATGAACGTGGTTCAAAGAAAGATCACAATGTGGAAATGTGCGTATGTGCAAGGGGAAGTGCTGTCTGATTTTTAAAAGGAGTTAGGTCCCTTGGACTTACGATCCCCTTGCAATATGCACATCTCCACACTGTGATCTTTCTTTGTACCAAGTTTCATCAAAATCCCCCCAGGTTTAGGAGGAGTTCCGAAGACAAAGTATTTTGCATAGAAAAAATCGTTAAGTCCAAGGGACCTAACTCCTTTTTAAAAACTCAGACAGCACTCCCCTTGCAATACGCACATTTCCACATTGTGATCTTTCTTTGAACCACGTTTCATCGAAATCCACTCAAGGATTTAGAAGGAGTTGCAAAGACAAAGTGAAAGAGACAGATGACAGATGACAGCGCTATAGCATAATATGCCAGTTTTGTTATGCGGGCGTATTAAAAACATCATTCTGTCTGGCATAAAATACTGACCACAAGGTCATAAGTATATATGCAAGTTTATAAACCATGGATAATGAAGAAAATTAGTGTTTCTAGATTTTTGCCTTAGTCATAAAGATATTTAGAGAATATACCACGATATGGGATGTTAACCTAGACACCCTAACCTTTCAGTCAGGTGCTCTACCGACTAAGCTAACTGAAACTGCTAACTGCTACATTCTTCCCTCTCATATGTCGTTACATTTAAAGAACAATCCCCTGACAGCCATTTTCAACTGTCAGGTCTAAGACTAGTCAGAAACAGCTAGGAAAGGGAGAAAATGCATTTTTGAACCCTGGGCCCTTGAATCTCTCGTCATGTGCTTCTAAGCCATCTGGCCACGACATTTGAAACCCGTCCGACCAGCTTACACAAAGGATTTACATTTCATATGATCTTTGGCATGAAGTCCATGTTACTTGTTCACATTAGACTAAGTATTTAAAATAGTCGAAAATGTATGTGACGAAACTATGATGTGTTCTATCAACTTGCAGGACCTTATATGAAACAGACTTGCAAGATGGTTGCCATATTTCTTGCTTTTCTTGCCAGATAAGAGTACATGGACTTTTCTGTCCAGTCTGAAGAAACTTGTCCCTGTTATCAAGAGGGTAGCCTTCTTCTGAGTTTTGTCACACTATTCAGAGTGTGTTGTGTACTTAGGCAGTTATTGGACATGGACTCTGACCTTTGTTACGACGTGTTAGAGTAATCCTCCTTAGTGAGCAGAGTGCTTGAGTACCCCACTTTGTGGCTTGTTCACTGTGTAAGGAACCCATCTTCTTCTGAAGCCCTGCGAATACGGACCTGAGAGTCCTCCTTTCCTTTTTCATGTTAAAAATTTTGAACAAGTCTCTGTTTCTAATGAATTTGATCATTTTCTAAAACACCATAAAATACATGTCTATGACTACGTGGAATCATTTTAATTCGTGGCGGGCCTATGTTCGTGGGTAACCAATTTTGCTGGTTTTGTGGGGACGTAATTTCGTGGCAATTGATAAATATTAACATTCATGAAAAGATTAAGAAGGGGAAATAAAACGGTTCGTGGGACGTAAAATTCGTGGGTAAGGGTGGGACCCCGAAATCCACGCAACATTGGGTCCCGCCACGAACAATGATTGATTCCACAGTATTAAGAAACATCCCACTAAGTTTTACTCTTACTCTTTCCAATTATTATAGGAAAATAAACAGAAGTCGTGAACACTAGTAGTTGCATAAGCATTTTTTTTTTATTATTGAAACAAAAACAATGTACACCAATTTGTATATTCAACAGACAGTGTTTATTAGAAATCAGGGACAACTTTCCTAAATGTGTTTATAACATTTGAAATCATAACAAGAGTTACCAAAAAAGATATTGCCCATCACAAGCTGTGTGGTGTTTTCTTAAGCCATGATTATAGAACTGTTCTATGGGTAGTATCACCATCACAAGCTGTGACTTTCTTATGCATTCACATGAATAATTATCAAGGTCCTATCATGACTGGAAGTATAATAGACAAACCAAAAGTTCTATCGTGTAAAACATTTCCCAAAAGCTTGACACAATGTTCTACTACCTCCATTTTTTTTCAAGACAACAATTGGCTTTGACGAATCAAATTCCTTGGCAATTACCTTAGCATTTTACAATGTCGTATAAAGGCCTGCGTTGGAAACCTTAGAGGATCGTTTCAAAGGACTAATCCGGTTTATATTCCTCAAAAACTTATAAATTTAACAGGCCATTTATTTTTACTGAAAAATTTTAAGAAATTTTAATCATTGCCATGTGCAACTTCCATTACAATGAAATAAATACTTGACATAAAACGTACTGTGAGGAGGAGTGTAAAAACTGACGATATCATGTACCCCTACTACCATTTTTACTCACCTAAAAATTCAAATAAAGGACAAAACCTCTCAACAATGAGGTTGAAATGAATCTAAACTCACAAAATGGCAGGATGGTCGAAACGGGATCCAAACCTGCAAAAATGTATTGTCAGAGTGGGCCAGACAAAGAACGATTTCAGCAGCAAGTATGATCCGAACAGAAGAAATGGAACAGGAAATGGAAACACACTAGACAACGTACAGATATGAATAGACTCGTCACTGTACCATTAGACTATCGATACGTCGTATAAAATGGAAAACTTGTTTCAATTAGATACACTCACTATACCTATTAATGGGGATTACTTTCTTTCATAAATCATAAACATGCAAACAAAAAACAAATTATATATGAACATGTCTGTTCAATCAATTACTACAACAAATATATATATTCACCTATAATCATATCGACAAATAAATTTTTCTAGTTGCCACCTTTTCTATGATAATATACATGAAGAATTTCAATAGTCAACATACACCAGTTAGAACTTTTGCTTAGTAGTCCATCATTCAGATGATACATGTATAACAATAATATCATTCTAACAAAATAAAAAACAATTGAGAGATTGATATGATCATGTGTGCTTGTCATTGGGAGATATTGGATTTTCTCAACAGCAGAGAACTGAGTGTTTTAGCTGCTTCGAAGTTCCGTGATCTACAGTTGCTTGGGAATGCCTTCTACGCTACTGGTTCGTTTTCATAGCCGCTTAGGCTGCATGTAACTGCTCTGCATGTGTCACCAAGCTGAAAAGAAACAGCACGACACATGCGAAATTTTCAAACTTATACTTTAGGTGGGCCTGAATTGAAAATTCTACTTGAGATTCCAATTTATTCATCTTTTTTATATTATCCAATTTGAAAATTCCATGCAATGTAGAAATGACAGAGAATCCATCTCCCCCCGCCGTCGCCCCAACCCCACAGCCCAAAACAAAGCATGCTTTCTCTCATAATTGGTGAATGGGCATCTAGACTTACTTTTAAAAAGATAGTCGCGTGTGCCTATTATAATTTGTACTTGACATAGACATTTTACTTATATACTACAGTTACCATGGTTAGTGCTGTGTCAAACTTCATAACTAATGATGCAAAGAATTTACTACTAAATGTCGTATAGGATGAAAGAAGATTGTGCGGTAATGCATCCTCTCTTTTTTGCATAGCGATAACTTATGGAGTGCAATTCATGGTACTGCGCTGTAGAGCATCGTAAACCTACTGATAGGGAACTGTCTAGGCCTGTGTGGTTAAGCCACAGTTGAATTTGCTCCTTTCTTTGTCCTACGCAGTTCTTATAAGGTCATCGAACTACATAATAATGGCCTGTTAATGCCCCTATTAGTGATGGATTGGTGTAGATTGGTTGGACTTTTCCAATCCAATCTCTGTAGCACCACCATGCAATCTCTTAATGTAAACTTTCATCTCTAGCTTTAATTGATCACCATTTAAAAACACTTTTCAACAACTATGGCAGACTATCGAAAGATTGACATCTTAGTTCATGATGAATCCTTTATTTTACCCTTCATCTATTTGTCATTAAAAAATGCAAATCAGATTTATATTGAGATGAAACATCACAGTCACCTCATCAATTGCAGATTAGAATCTCAAATTAGAGTTTTAATCCTTCTGTAAAGAAAACATTTATTTCCCTTCGTATTACATCAACAAAGATAAAGATATTGGTTTCTTTCTATTGAAACATACACTGTCCTTTAAGATAGTTTATAAAAGTATGCAGCCTTAAGATGCAAAATGGCCATGAGTCATATGGTCATGTGTTGTAATGTGTAACAACTCTTTTATGGACAGCTCAATCAAAACAAGGTGCTATTATCTTTTTTAACAAAGAGGCCCATGGGCCACATTGCTCACCTGAGTTTGACCTTGCGCCCTAGTTCCAGCATGATTTTTAAAAAGAATTTTCATCAATACTTTATTCTTCCATTTTACCCAAGGATGATTGTACCAATGGGTTGAATTTTTGGCCCAGTGGTTCTTGGAGAACATTTTCCTTATATCAACAATGTAAAACTTTGTCCCCTCTACTCATTTCAGAGACGTCTTTTGGATAAATATTGTGCTTTCTTGGTTCAATGGTTCTTGATAAGAATATTTTAGAATATTTTCTGTATATATTCACATTAAACTGATCCCACTATTATGGCCCCACTGTAGCTCAGGGGATCACTGATTTGAACAACTTTTCAAGAAGCTTTCATATAAAAATTTCATCTTTTTTTTGGCCCAGTGTTTCTTGAGAAGATTTTGTATAGAAATTTTCCCTTATATTTTCTCTATATTTCACATGTAAAACTTATGATCCCAAATTGGGCCTCATTCATGCCCCGAGTGTCATATTTTAACAAACTTGAATTTCCACAATATCAGGAAGCTTTTGCATGAAATTTCAGCTTTTTTTTCCCTGTGGTTCTTGAGAAGATTTTTCCCTATAAACTTTATCCTTTATTGTAGCCTCCTCAGTTCCCCCGGGGGTCATGATTTCCCACTATATCAGGAAGCTTTCATATAAATTTCGCTTTTGGCCCAATGGTCTTGAGAAGAAGAGTTTTAAAACTATTTTCCTTATATATTCAATCATGTAAAACTTTCAACCCCTATTGCGGCCCCATTGTAGCCCCGGGGGTTCATGATTTGAACAAACTTAAAAATCCTTACTATATCAGAAAGCTTTTAATATAAATTTAAGCTTTTCTGGCCCAATGGTTCCTTGAGAAGAAGATCTTTTAAAGTTTCCTATATTTATTCCACTAATTCAAAAACTTTGATCCCCTTACTGTGGCCCCACCATACCCCTGGGGGTTATTGATTTGAAGAGACTTGAATCTCCAACTTATATTCAGGGAAGCTTTCTATATAAATTTCAGCTTTTCTAGCTCCTTTATGTCGAGTTCTTCGGGATATATTCCAAATGGACATATTGTTGAAAATTGATGATTTTGTTAATTGATAGCAACATCATCTATATACCTATATGTTAAGGTTGAAGGACACGGCCAAGTTTTGTTTTTATCCCGTAACAGTTTCTGTACAAATCTGCTTTCATATGAATACAAAAATAAGTCTGCCATAAGGGGCACCAATTAGTGCCCATAGGAATACCTACGGATTGTTGGAAGACCTGGTCTCCCAAAGACTACATAAATATTATCTTTAGAAACCCCAAGCATGCTCTTAATATCTACTTCAGAGACTTGTGTGGGCAATCAGAGTGTTTTCTAACAAATTATTGATGTCTTGTTTCCCAACGACTAGAAATTCGTATTTTCGGTTGCCGTTTTTGTTTTAAAAAGCAATTATCTTAATTCTGAAAAAGCCTAGATTTTTAATTTATCGTGAGAATCTTTGTGTAAAGTGTGGAGAAATTCATACGTTTTGATTGCAGTCATTTTTGAAAATTCTTGTTGATTTTAGGTTTATCCAAAAGCTTCTTTAGAGTTTTTAAGAATCCACATCTGATTTGAACCACTTTGGAATTATATTTGGAACAGTATCTCTGAAGAGATTCTTTGATAGCTGTTAGCTGTTTAGTCAAAAGTAGAGGAAAGAGGCTTGTAGAGCACTTTACTGGAGCCAGCGATGTATCTTTTGTTTGGTAAGGTCTTTTATGTAATTTCGGAAACAAATTAAGGTATGGTAATTCAAATTATCCTGATCTTCGGAATATGAAAGTTGTTAAAACAGAAAGGTGATTTTTGAAGAATTTCATCTTTTGTGAAATTGTTAGAGTGTACAGTTAGGATTCCTAGAATTGTTGATGTAAACACTAGTTCATTTAAAAGGACAATTATAATTAGTAACTTTTACAAACAAAGACAATGTTAATACCTAGCTTATCAGCTGGAACATCCGTTTATTTTTCCAAAATTATCAATAAGTTGAGTGTCCACAACTATTGTATTTGAATTATACGAGCCAAGAATAAAACAGAACAATGTAAAGATCGCGCAAATTTGGAATAAAAAAAAAAATATTGATGGGGGACTACTATTTTTGTGGTCCAAGGCTTACTACAGAAGAATAATCCCAAATATCCTGTTTTTAGCAATCAAGATGTCTAACTTGTATTTCATTATACTTTATTATAGAGAGATGGTGTTTTTATTTGCTAAAAATAGTTGATGCAAAATTTCATTTATTATATCATTATCTTATCTAAAACAAAAAGTTGAGGATGTATCAGAAAGGTCTGGATAAAAACAATCTTGTTTCTGACATAATTTGTATAATTTTGCCATACTAATAATTACATCACATGACCCTAACTTTTTATTTCATATTTTATTAAGCGCATGCAACTGTTTACAAAATCCAGCACTTGAATTCATTCCAAAAGCATGATATTTCAAACAGGACTTCTTTGACAGGTCAAAATTTGAATGTTGTTAAAATTATAGCATTCCGTTGGTTTAAAAGTGTTCATTTGATTATGCACGGGGCATAATTAAGCAATTTGTTAGAATCTACTTTAGCTTATTTGACACTGAATAAAATCAAAATTATTGTCACCATTATATCTAATATAAGTATTTTGAGATTTAAAGCTATTATACCAAAGTTACAATTAAAAGTGCCAAAAAAGGTCCAAAATTCATTGTCCCATTTGCTAAATAAAATGTCTACTGATTCCCAATTTCCCCTTTATTTTTGGTTGTTGTTGTTTTGGGTGTTTTTTTTTTTTTTTATTTTTTTTTATTTTTAATTTTTTATTTATTTTAAATTTTTTTTTTTTTTTTTTTTTTTGGGGTTTTTTTTTTTGTTTTGTTCTGTTTGTTTTGTTTTTGTTTTTTTTTTTTTTTTTTTGGTTTGTTGTTTTCGAGATTGTATATTCGTAGTTACCTAAATAACACTTCTCAACATAATTTTTGATACAATCCAATGTAAGCAGTGGCCTACCTTAAAACAATATTGCGTGGGATTGTGCTTTTTTGTTTTGCTGTTATAGAGGCAGTGTCAAACAAAACTGTTTGGTTAAACCCCTTCCCCTACCACCACCAGCATAACGCCATGATAGACATCATAATGCTGAACTTACATGTATATAAAGATGTTCGTAATTGCATAATCGATATCTACTCTCCTCTCTCTCTCTCTCTCTCTCTCTCTCTCTCTCTCTCTCTCTCCTCTCTCTCTCATTGAGATACAGAAGTAAGCATATTGATGAGACAATCCAATTTAAGTAGCTTCCATTAAAAAAGTACTCTCAAAACACCCTTGAAAATTTGATTGAGAAAGAAAAGCACTTAATAATGTTGATTGTAGAAATAAAAAAAAAAAAAAGGCTATAGCACAAATTTTGTCTTTTCATTTCAGAAAACCAAATTCCCAATTGCCACCAAACACAGCACCAACAACATAGAGAGTAACAACTGGATCAGGACAACTTTGCAAAAGATTGTATGATGTAATGTTGATTTTGGAGTGGCATGTGCATGCGCATCTCAAAATCTGTGGAGAGACAAAAAGTCACCCATGTTTGGAATATCGCGTGCTCTTTCTCATTTTAACAGCCAGTCTTTTAAGCAAGGGACCAAGAGATCAGAATTCTTGAATATATTTAGATATGATATATATTACGTAAAAGCAATTGTAAAGCAAAGCTGTGTATTAAACTTTTCGTATTATTCCATTAAGGTATTGCTATTAAGCCATACCAAGTAATTTCTTTGGTAAGCGTTTAGCGGATGGACTAGGTTTTACGATTTTTCCTGAAGGCCGAAAAGCACAAAAGGCTAAGATTTCCAGAATTTTCCTTCCATTCATTTCTTTTTATCATGATTTGCATCCAAATTCACTAGAAGATTTCAATCGCCATTTTTTACTCCTTACTGTGTCAAATTTAATGCACCAGACTGCGTGTTTTTTGGATCCTCAGAAGTTGTACTAAGGCTGAAATACTAGTAACAAGTGACGTCCACCACAATGAGTCTACAGTTTGTATCTTCGTTTTGGGGGGTTTTGTGTATATAGTGTTTATTAAATTTACTTTGTTGTTTTTTTTTCTGTTTGGGTGGTGGGTCTGATGGTATCTACGTTTTGTTAATATGATCTGACGCTTAACAAAGAAAGCACGACTAGGTAATCATGATGGTACGATGTACGAAACATCAATGATGGGAGCGGGTGTATCAAATCCGGAGTTTTTACTCACACGTATTTCTCGTACACTGTGCACAGTTTTGAAATTGAATTTAATATCAAGAGTAATATTTTGTAATATCACACAAAACTTGTTACTGTTTTCGGGTTCATAACACGTTCGGAAAAACGATATGAACTCGTAGCTGAGTTTCATAAGATGCAAATTAGTAGGTCAATCACGGGTCAATTCAGGTCTTGCGCTTACGCTACGTAAAGAAAACTGCACATCAAAAGCTTCGAAACTGAAACTCTCACGGTAAAAGACATTGTTTTGTCACCGAGGTTTTATTTCCAAGGGCATTATGTGTCTTTTATGAAGTGAAAATAAGTGTAACAGAGATTTTCAAACTTTTCAAACCGTACGTTGCAGAGCGACAGTCCCACAATCGAATTGGACGACGTCTGCAACGTCACGGTTTTTGAAAAAAGTTGGAAATCACTGTTACACTTTATTTTCACTTTATAAAAAGACACATATGCCCTTTGGAATAAACCTCGGTGACAAAACAAGTCTTTTACCGTGGAAGATTTACAGTTTTCGAAGCTTGATGTGCAGTTTTCTTTACGTAGCGTAAGCGCCTAAGACTGATTGACCCCGTGATTGACCTACCTAATTTGGCATTCTTATGAACCTCAGCTACGAGTTCATATCGTTTTTTACGAACCCGTGTTATGAACCCGAAAAACAGTACAGTTGTGTGATAATTACAAATATACTCTTGATATTAACATTCAATTTCCAAACTGTGCACAGTGTAAACGAGAAAACAGTGTGAGTAAAACTCACCGATTTTGATACACCCGACTCCCATCATTGATGTTTTCGTACATCGTACCATCATGATTACCTAGTTCGTGCTTTCTTTTGTAAGCGTCAGACTCATATAACAAAACGTTAGATACCTATCAGACCCACCACCCAACAGAAAAAAAAAACAACAAAAGTAAAATTTAAAACACTATATACACAAACCCCCCAAAACGAAGATACAAACTGTAGGACTTCATTGTGGGTTGACGTCACTTTGTTATAGTATTTCAGCTTAGTACAATTTGAAGGATCCAAAAACACGCGTCTGGTGGCATTAAATTTGGACACAGTAGGAGGTTAAAAAATGGGCGATGAAATCTTCTTAGTGATTTTGGATTGCAATGCATTGATAAAAAAAATGATGGAAGGAAAATCTGGAAATCTACCCTTTGTGCTTTTCGCCTTCAGGAAATCGTAAAAACCTGGCATCCGCTAACGCTTACCAAAAGAAATTACTTGGTATGCTTAATCAGCAATACCTTAATGGATAATACGAAAAGTTCAAATACACAGCTTGCTTTAAATTGCTTTTTACGTAAAATATATTATACATATCTATTATATTCAAGAAATCGTTCTCTTGGTCCCTTGCTTAAAAGACTGGCTGTTTAATGAAAAAGAGGCACGCGACTATCACAAACATGGGTGACTTTTTGTCTCTTTCCACAAGATTTCTGAGATGCGGCATGCACATGCCACTCCAAATCACATTTACATCAACAATCTTTGAATTGTCCTGGATCATATGGTTGTTACTCTTCTAATGTTGTTGTGCTTTTTTTGTTTGTTTGGTGCATTGGATTTGGTTTCTGAAATGAAAGACAAATATTTGTGCATCATAGCCTTTTTTTTTTTTTTTTATCTACAATCAAATTATTATAGTGCTTTCTTCTCAATCAAATTTTTCAGGGTTTGAGAGTACTTTTTAATGGAAAGCAACTTAATTGTTGTTCAATTCAATATTGCTACTTCTGTTTATCTCAATGATGAGAGAGAGAGAGAAGGAGAGAGAGAGAGAGAGAGACGGGAGAGAGACCGGAGAGAGGAGAGAGAGAGAGCTAGAAATGATTATTGCAATTACGACATCTTTATATACATTGTAAGTATCACGGCCATTATGATGTCTTTCATCATGGCGTTATGTGGTGGTGGTAGGGGAGGGGTACCAACCAGTTTGTTGACACTGCCTCTATAAAGCAAACAAAAGCCACCAATCCCACGCCAATATTTGTTTTTTAAGGTAGGCCACTGCTTACATTGGATGTATCAAAATAGTGAGAAGTTTATTTTAGGCTAACTACCGATATAACAAAGCTCAAAAACAAAACCAAAAAAAAAAAAAAAAAAAAACAAAACAAACAAAAACCAAACAAAACAAAAAAAAAACCCCCAAAAAAAAAAAAAAAAAAAAAAATTTAAATAAAATAAAAATTAAAAAATTAAAAAAAAAAAAATTAAAAAAAAAAAACAACCAAAAAAACAACAACAACCAAAAATAAAGGGGAATTGGGATATCAGTAGAACATTTTATTTAGCAATGGACAATGAAATTTTGACCTTTTGCACTTTAATTGATTAACTTTGTATAATTAGCTTTAATCTCAAATACATTTATATTAGATATTAATCGGTGACAATAATTTTTGGATTTTATTCAGTGTACAAATAGCTAAAGTAAGATTCTAACAAATTTGCTTAATTTATGCCCCGTGCATAATCAAAGACCCCACTTTTACACCAAACGGAATGCTATAATTACACATTTCAAAATTTGGACCGTCAAAGAAGTCCTTTGATATCATGCTTTGAATGAATTCAGTTGCTGATTTTGTAAACAGTTGCATGCAGCTTTTAATAAAATTATTGAAATAAAAAAGGTTAGGGTCAGTGATGTAAATTTTTAAGATATGGGCAAAATTATACAAATTTCATTGTCAGAAACAAGATTGTTTTTATCCAGACCTTTCTGAACATCTCAACTTTTGTTCTTTAGATTAAGGATAATGATATAATATGAATTTTGCATCAACTATTTTAGCAAAATAAAAAAAACACCCATTCTCTTCTATAATAAAAATATAATGAAATACAAGTTAGAACATCTTGAATTGCTAAAACAGTATTTGGGATTATTCTTTGTATAGCTTGGACCAACAAAATATAGTCCCCCATCAATATTTTATCCAAATTTTGCGCGATCTTTACATGGTCTGTTATTATTTCTTGCATCGTTATAATTCAAATACAAGTATGTTTGTGGACACTCAACTTTAAATATGATAATTTTGAAATAAACGGATGTTCCAGCGATTTAAAAGCTAGTATAACATTGTCTTTGGCGGAATTAAATTTACTATTATAATCTGTCTTTTAAAGAACTAGTTTACATCAACACTAGGAATCCTACTTTACACTCTAAGCAATTTCACAAAAGATGAAAATTTCTTTCAAAATTCACCTTTCTGTATTAAAACACTTTCAATATTCCGAAGAATTCAGGATCAATTTTGAATTACATACCTTAATTTTTCCGAAATTAACATAAAAAACCCTTAACAACAAAGATACATCGCTGGCTCCAGTAAGTGAGCCTTACCAAGCCTCTTTCTCTGACTTTTTGACTAAACTACCTAACAGCTATCAAAAGAATCTCTTCAGACGATTACTGTTCCACTATATATTCCAGAAGGTGGTGTCAATCAGATTTGTGGATTCTTAAAAACTCTAAAGAGCTATTTTGGATAACCTTTAAAATCACAAGAATTTTCAAAAATTTGACTGCATCAAAACGATGATTTCATCCACACTTTACCACAAAGATTCCCACGATAAATTAAAATCTAGGCTTTTTCAGCATTATAGATAATTGCTTTTAAACAAAAAACGGAACCCGAAAATACGGAATTTCTAGCGTGGGAAACAAGACACCATTATTTTGTTAGAAAACACTCTGATTGGCCCACACAAGTACTCTGAAGTAGATATTAGAGCATGCTTGGGTTTCTTATAGATAAATTTATGTATCTTTTGGAAGACCAGGTCTTCCAACAATCCGTTAGCGATTATTCCTATGGGCACTAATTTGTTGCCCCCTTATTTGGCAGAACTTATTTTTGTATTCATATGAAGCAGAATTTGTACAGAAAACTGTTACGGGATAAAAACAAAAAACTTCCGTGTCCTTCAACCTTACATTAGGTATATAGATGATGTGCTAGAGCGATATGCTCTAGCCACGTGCCAACAGACGTGAATCAATTAACAAATCATCATTGTTCAGACTAATTATTGCTCCATTTATATATACACATCGACATGAAAAGGGTTGAAAAGGCTGAAATTTGATATGAAATGCCTCCTGAATATAGTGGATGACATGTTACCACAATCCTCTCAATCATAACCCACATAGGGGGTATGGTGGCGCGGCCACAGGTAGGGGACTCAAAGTTGGATAGGCAATATTATAGGAAACTTTTAAAGATCTTCTTCTCAAGA
>CAJDSM010041911.1:617-13786 GCA_903981925.1 Ostrea lurida | reverse complement strand
AGAATCATACACACTTTTCGTCAATAGCTAATGCATGTGTGGTTATTACTAATTTTGCGTGCTAGAGCATTTAATACGATTGCATGTGTATAATTGGCGGCATTTAACCAAGTGTCCCTTCATTTACAGTTACGAAATGCCATTAAAACCATTTTACAAAAGCAAAATGCATACTGACGAAATTATTATTTTAAAAGCATAGATCTCCATTCACAAATGCGGTAAATTCAGGAAAAAATATCGCATGCACGTATGTCCTATATAATTACGTTTTAGTAGCATACATATATTAACTGGTGTAATATGAATATTTTCATTAGGTACATTCAAGTACTGAAACAGACATAGAGCTGTAATATCTAAATTTAAAATTGATGTATTTATAAGACATTTATAATGAGTAAACCATACAAAAATACATGATGCTAATGTTCAAAGAAATGCACAGTCGTATTTCACAAAATCAAGGGTAACATGTATACTCTTTTGCTAATAGTCTCGATTTATCTGAATGATCAAACTAAACAAAGCCTGGAAATTATTGATTGGGATTTTTTGAAAATTTTACATGTTCTTAGTCTATATCTAAAAGAGCAAAAAATCAACAACATTACATACCTGAAATATGTGCCTCTCTCTCTCCTTTCTCTTCTCTCCTCTCCTTGATAAGCTCATTTGTAATTCACAGAAGGAAGCTTACAAGCATTCAATAATACAGATTATTAAAGTTTGGATGACAGATAGGCATGTACTATTCCCTGCGTCACACGTCCCGATTTTGACAACAGATGGAACCGATTAAGGAAGTTCAAATTCGGCTCTGATGTCGTGAAAATCATCGCATCACTTCGTGATAGCATTTTTACCACTCGTGTGACCATCTTTTTCTAATTTAATGGCTTCGGGAGCGACTTCGTGCAGTGCAGGAACAAATCTCTTGGCATGCAAAAAATTGCGGGATGGTCTCCCGAATGTCAATTTCGTAAATAAGGTTCGTATGATCATGCTTGCTCGTCGTATAGACATTCGTGAGACATCTAATATATCCGTGTTTTCCGTCTCTTACATCGTATCATAATCCGTTGTACATATCGGCCCAACTTCATCTCACGATTGAAATCGAAGTAATCAGCGAAGCTGCCCGATTGTCTTCGAGCATGGTAATATCGACATAGTAATAGGCTGCATATGGCAATCAGGACACAGCCGTATTTTGAAGTACTGATGCATCGTAGATGGAACTCCGAAGGACAGGCCGAAGTGGTTTTTATGACAAAAAAGAACTTTATCTAAAATAAATTACAGGTGAAAATATGTCCGATCATTTGTTCATTCAAAAGTTGCATGTGGGACATGTGGCCAACTTAATACGACAACCAGAAAAGAAATGCGATGGAAACTTCCTGACATAATTGCTTAGGAAACATGACGAAAAACTTACAGGCACACTCTATTGTTTCAGGTAAATGTATTGATAACCTAATTTGTGATTTATTCTAATTCTTTCTAGAAGGACGATTTTCGAGTGGGACGTAAAACAATAAATAAACAAGGCAGACGCAAGCGTAGCATCCCTCGCAACACAAGATTTTAAACAATAGCAATAGTGACTTTGACCTTGAAAACAAAAACATTTGGAAAACATTTTAAAGGTTTGATGATCTCTGATGAATGCGGTGTCTTCTATCTTGTTCACAGGATTTTCGGCAAGTCAAAAGTGACTTTGACCTTTAAAATCTATAGAGATCCTTTCCTGGGGACATTGGTAGAGAGTATTGATGATCTCTGATGAATGTTGTTTCTTTCTATCTTATTCACAAGGATTTTCGGGCAATAGTTCAATGGTGACCTTGACCTTTACCCTAGACCTTGGAATATCAAGTAGGGTCCACCCTCTCTCCATGGGCAACATTTGTGAAGGTTTGTTATTAATCTGATGAATGCTTGTGTCCACTATCTTGTTCACAAGAATTTTAGTCAATAGTCCATAGTGACCTTGACCTTGAAAATCAATAGGGTTCATCCTCTCTCCAGGGCAACATTTTGTGGAAGGTTTGATGATTTTCTGATGATGCCTTTCTCCATCTTGTTCACAAGTCCGCCGGACACACACACACACGGACACACACATCCGCGATGCTATATCCCTCCGCAAATTTGTGGCGAGGGATAATAATCAATCAATCAACTAGAAGGGACATCTATTTATTATTAAGAGAGTAACAGTGCACGAAACTGTGAAAAATTATTTTTATTAGAATTGTGCTACCAAACACAAGAAAGTGTCCAATGTGATATAAAATGGCGAAGTAACAAAGTATCAAACGTAATCATAGTCAAAAAAATACATACAAAATCGAGTGTAGGCAACACGGACCTTCGACAAAAGCGAGGCAGGACCAGGTGCCATGGAGGAGTAAGCATCCTTGCTGACGTCACCCGCCGTGAGCCTGTAAAGAGTCGAAACAAAGAAACAGGGTTACACGTATACAGGATAAACGTAATCTGAAATTTACTTAACTTAACCGCTTATAACAGTATATCAACACAAGTTACATCAGGTATACGTAACGCCTTCGAGACTGCGCCGGGACTACATTCGATGCATCGTACACTTAATACGATATCGTGGACCTTCGAGTAGCACGTATGTTTTCTTATTTAGAACGTGTGCTTTTCGTATATGGTTCGGAAGTAACCTGTGTGACCTTCGTGTTCGGTTGATGTCATCGTGTGACCTTCTGTTGACATCGTATGTGCTTTTAGGAATCATTTGCCGGTTTTTTTCAAATTCGGCAGTATTTTCACCCGAAATTGAAAATTTTAAATTCGTGTGTCCATCTGTGTCAAAATGGACAGTGTTGACGCAGGCATTAGCGAAATCTATATATACACTAGTATGCATGATGCTTTTTGATGTTTATTTGAAATCATATTAGAGAAAAATAAATATATTAGTTTGGAACTAAATAATATTCAATATAGATCCATTAGAGGTTTATTGAAAGTGCAAGATATTGTAATTATATTGTATGATATTCATTCTTACTGCATGTATTTAGAGAAACGTGACATAGCATCTTCTCTCTCTCTCTCTGCTTCTCTCTCTCTCCTCTCCTCTTCTCTCTCTCTCTCTCTCGTTTCTCTCTCCTCTCTCTCTCCTTCTCTCGTTCAAGTAATATTACATATACTAGTATGTATGCAAGGTGACTGTAGTAATTTTGTGATTCCCAAAGAGACAACGAATAATTTGAAAGGTGATTTCATTTTCTTTTAGGTACCGTATATTTTACCTAGATGTACTTTCGGACATTATTGTAATGTAACCATATGCACATTTTGAATTGTATCTGCAATATTATAAACTCAGAGCAGATGTCAGTGTCGATAACCAACTACATGCATGATCTGATTTCTGTAAACTGCAAACTCGGACCATTCAAGCTGAAGGAAAAGTATCGACCTGGACACTTTCCCTTATTCAAACGTACTCACTGGCACGGATGAAGTGTGACAGCCTGTAGTGGAGTGACAAGTGGTCGCTGTCGAGATACGAATGGAGTTTATTGTTTTGTTTCTTGATTTATCAGAATAAGGAAAGTCAACATTTTTGGTAAGTGCACATCTCCGGCTCCCGGTTATAATTTCCAGTATTTGGTGCGTTTTCTGAGCATGCGATGTTTTAGCGGAGCATGCGATGTGCAGTTACATACGCCCAGCATTTCGCAAGAATCGAAATTGAATAATAATTGTGAAAGTAAGTATTTTAATGTTCTTTGCTTGTGAATTGATAAATGATTTCACCGCGATTTTTTACATTGTTATGACATGATAGTGGGAGATACTGCTGTATTACAATACGAAGTAGCAAGAAAATTTTCTTTTTCTGCAGTTGTCATCTACATTATCTAAATTTTCACTAATATTCTATTGATATACAATAGTATATGTGATTTTGAGCAATGCAAACGTGATTTCATTTGTTTTCCCTTCCTATACATTACTATCGGGTGTGCACTGGTCGAGTACAACTAGAAAATCACTCAGGTGTGACAATCACTTTTGGGGTATATACAGGTGAAGAGAAATCGGCTATAAAGAAATATGGCGGTATAATGAAAGTTTAGGTATTTAAGAAATCATGTCAGCTTTAATTATGTCAATGAAACTCTGACTAACCTACTTGTTGGCAAGCCACCGACTCAGTTTGAGAACATTGACTTTGTTGAAAACCTGGCACTTCTTGATGCTTGACAGGTCCAAATAAACTTTTATAAACGCAGAGTAGGAAATTCCAGATGGAGCAAGCAGAGAGAATGGTCAAAAGAAATAGAATTGAACTCGCTCTGGCCCAGAATGGAGGTCAAAATGATAATAGAGCAAACCTGGAAATCTGAGACTCTCATTTTCAGTCATTCTCCAAGAATGCCTGAAACTTTTAGGCTTTCCTGGAAATGCCCGATCAAAACAGGAATCTTGGGAATGACTTAACTTTCAGGCATTTCCTGAGAATGACTAGATCCGGATCTGACTGTAAAATAATATAATCATATACGGCACCAACTACTGGTCAAAATTGCTAACGCCAACTTTTATTTCCAAAGGTTTGAAATCTATTGCAGAATGTATGATCAATGGACTTTAATATTGTTTGCTTTTTACAATGCTGAACTGTGTAGGACAAACAATTGCAATCGAAATTGTAAGTTACTCGGGCGTGACGGTTATTGTTGAAAAGGATGATGAGCGATTTCGAGATGTTTCTCGGGTTTCCTCTTGATAAATTTGTACCCGCATGTTCTCTAACGTTAGTTATATTCAAAAAACAAGAAAACAGTTGTGTGTATAATGCGGTGCATGTCTACACAAGAATGTGCAAGAGTCTATTGGCAGGGTTAATATTGGCACAGTTTAGAAAATTTGGTTTTCCTTCGCTTTCTTTTGTTTTTTGTGCTTACAAATATGGGTACTAAGTTCCAATTCTCAATTTTGTTTTTTACAAATCAACTGACGTAATTTGAATTTATTACCGGCCGCCAGAGATTTAAACAGAGCCAACAAAACTATCTTACGATTCTCCCGGAAATTCTACAGACCGGAAGTGAGAGATGAATTGCCTCGACGGCTAAAAGATCGTGCAACTTGAATAAAAAATAGATTAGGTGAAAATGTTTGTTTTGTTTCTACGTATTCTTATAACTGATCAAACTTTATAGTCAAAAATAATCAAATTAGAAAACCAGTGCAATTCGAAGGTTTATTGGGGCGTTAGAAATTTGATTAGTATATTACTATTAATTGCGCGAAAATTAAAAAGAGATTGCACAACTAATTGAAAAGAATACATTTCCAAGATTTTCCCTGTCAATTGCTGGTGTGTCATATATTCTGAAACTGGTCGGGTCATCGAAACCCACTAAAGCAATACCTAAATTTATGTAAGTTCCCAGTAAACTGAAACCTCGGCGAGTACATTAGTCAGCAAAATAAATACGTGTTTTCATTTGCTTACCTGCTATTTATTTATCTTGTATTCCCCAGATTAAATCAGAGGTAGCTAGACAGTTCTTGAAAACGAGGTGAGTGATGTTCATGAACACTTCTGATCAAAATCGTGAATACTTGCAGGGCAGTGTGATTACAGATTTTTGCCTTTTCTGTTTCCAATCCGGTACACAGTTTGGTATCTTAAATGTAACCTGTCGCTTATATTCAACAATTCCAAGTGCGTGTTTTTAGCTATTACACTTGTTCCAATTGCTATATACTTTAAAAGTAGATGTAATTTACTAAAGAACTATTAGACCGGGTAAGGATGGAATGAATATCATAGAGATTTGAGATTTACTGCATGACACGAATATCACTTGCATTCAGAGTTTATAAACTCCTTCCAACCAGATATTTTAAAAGGGAGAATTTAACGCATCTAATCAACACAGGTGCATGGCCCAATGTTCTGACAGATTTTTGCACTTTTAAGGATGTTATTGGCTAATCTTTTGATAACAACTGCGCAAGACGCTTTAATACTGGTTCAATACTGACCCCATCGATGCAAACATATTACACATTTACAATTGAACCCTGTCCAGTTGCAAAATTTTGTGTCATTTCAGATTTTGAAAGGGTTTAGTAGGGATTATATTTTGTGGCGGAAGGGTTGATTAATCAAAAAGCATGATTTTACAGTTTCTATTTCATCCAATATACCTTCTATTTCTATACCCCTATTCGTACATTACAGTTTTAAAATTAATGATACAAGTAGATGAGACTTGGAACTAATTTAAATATTGTTATTTATTAATTTTGTTGAAGTATTTTTCCAAATACATGTAGAATACATATTCTTTAAAAAGTCCAATTCAATTTACTCAAAATTCTGTACACAAAATCAGAATCATAATGGACAATATTTTTAAAAATTTGACCGAAATCCTCTATTTCTAAAGTGGTATTTTATTTTGAGACACGACTCTGAATATTACGTGANCAAAATCAGAATCATAATGGACAATATTTTTAAAAATTTGACCGAAATCCTCTATTTCTAAAGTGGTATTTTATTTTGAGACACGACTCTGAATATTACGTGAATTTTAAGAATTTGACATACTCCTAAAATGTATATTTTCACTCTGAAATTCGATATCATGAGTTTTAACGTATATCAAGTGCAGAAAGGTCATTATTGATTTCCATTACAAGTATTTTTTTTTTTTTTATATATCTGTATTGTAAGAAGACATTATTATGTACCTATTTCATGTAATGATTGATTAGTATTCCTTATATTTTGTTTACACCAACAGACGAATGCATATGGAGATTAAATGAATAAATCTTAAGTAAATTTTAAGTGCAAAAAGGTCATGTTTAAAACACTGCAGCTCCAAAACGAGCATAAAACCCAAATTTTTCTTTTTAATTTCCCGTTTCTCTTTCAATGTAGAAATCAAAAATACACTTCCCCAAAAATTGACATCACCTCAAACTTCACCCTAGAACCTCTTTAAATCGGAGTGCCGCACGACTATATCAATGTGATTGAGACTGCATGGACATCTGTTCTGTGGACGATTTATTTGATACTTTACCTGTCAACAAAACTGACACAAATATGCCTTCTCTTTCTTATTTCACACGTATTTATACAATGTAATAAGTGTACCTCAAACATCGTACGCTCAAACATTAATTAACAAATTACGAGTGTGTTCTCTCTGTCTCTCTCTCTCTCTCTCTCTCATTCTCTCTCTCTCTCTGTTTTCAATTTAGGAAAAGTTTTTACTTTTAGATTATCTGAGCACACAATACCTTCTTCAGCGCAAACTAGTGACGTCTTATGAAATTGATAGTGCTGTACATATTTATTATCATTATTATGAGCACCATCAACGCTGATATCTGTGATAAAGATTATAGCGGGAAATCGTTTACGTTAAATATGATAGTCTGCACACCTATTAACCACGTCGAAAATTTACTCACCGGTGAATTTCAACATGATTTATATGTAAACAAAATATCTTTGTGGTTGTTGCATGTGCTTTATCTTATAAATGGATGTAAAGACATAGAAAACGGCTAATTTACCTAATTTCGGCAAATCATGTCAATTTCTCATTACGAAAATGACGCCATAGAACATATTACGTCACTAATTTTTGCATATATTATCAGGGCCAATGTCCTAGAGTATAATTATAATGGTTAAACCAACTCAAACCACAAATTAAATTTACCATAATTTGGGGGCCAAAATTGGGGCTTAATATACCTTGCTCTTTGCACAAGAAATAATGTTTCTATCAATACGTGTGCCCATGTAAAATATTACATTAATACAAAAAGGCGAAGTTAACATTGTGTCAAACGTAATCATAATCCAAAAAACATATACAAAATCGAGTGTAGGGCAACACGGACCTCCGACAAAAGCGAAGGTAGGATCAGGTGCCATGGAGGAGTAAGCATCCTCTGCTGACCGGTCACACCCGCCGTGAGCCCTTAGTCGAAATAAAGTAAACAGTCTAATGTATTAGACTGGAACTCGAAGTTATCAATAACCTTGCAAATGATAATTCCATTGTTATCAAAGAAGCAATCTTTATTATGAATGATGTTCATAAGAAAGAAATGCTTTTATATCAACATATGGATTATGAGGACAGGAGAACGATGCGCGAAATGTGGAAAATTTACATCTAAATATGCGGAAATTTGAACCGAGAGAGTGGATTATTTAACCACCTTTGAAATTAAAACGTAATTTTTACGGTATCCTAAAGATTAACAAGCCCAAAGAAATAAAGAACGGACTAGTAGGTGAACATTCGTTGTATGCCATATTACTACAACCATCAGATTTAAAACTAAGGCTAATTGAAATTTGTTTTTATTAAAAACAAATGTTCCCCTTCCTCCCCAAATTAAAAATGTTCCAAATCATTATCGCCTGAGCCCCTTAATGTACTGCATGGTATGGAGGAGAAAACACATGCAGGAACATAGACATTATGAATGGTAATTTTGTGCTTTGAGAAAGATGGAGAAAAAATTCAAAACCGATGTGGCCCTTGCACATGAAAAAAGCTAATACAACACTCCTCTTTGGTCCATCGTAAATTATATGAAAATATTATATCCCTAGTTCGAACAACATGAGCATCATGAAATGATAATAAAGTAATGAATAAAATTTCAAAGCAAATCAGCATGCCATATAGGAAGGAAAGGGTTCACGAGCTATTTTACATCCACACCCCTCTTAGATCCGCTATAAGATTGGATCCTCCTCTCCTGATAGATATGCACAGTATTGTACAAATTAAGTCTTGTAAAGTCCATCTGATCATTCATATAGGATTAGTGTTCGCAAGCTATTTCACATCCACATTCCTCATAGATCCACCACAGCTTGTAGAAAATATAATTAGATCATCCTGTCCAGTCGATATGCCCATCTACAAATGGTAATGGAGCATTGAACAGAGTTTTATCAAGTCTATTTAATAGGTTGTATAAAAGGAGAAGTGTTCACAATATATTTTACATTCTCCACCCCTTTTGAATCCACTATAACTGAAAGGAAAATAATTGGATCCTCCTGTCCTAACAAATATGGCAATGAAGCATTGTACAAAGTTTCAAGTCTATCTCATAGACTATATAGAAGGAGAAGTGTTCTCAAGCTATATTACACCCTCCAGTAGCTACAATAATGAAGCCCTCTCTGATTTTTTTTATTCTGACGTTTTCGGGAAAGGACTTCAATTCCATAGGATTTTCGTAATGGTGCAAAATGTTTTGCTGAATATCTAAAATACGCGCCGTAATCTATATTACTAAATTAACAGAGTCGAAATTTGGTGTCAACCTTATTTATTAATTGTTCATCGGACATTTTTTTTTATTTATGTCGTCAACGTATAGTTCCAGCCGAAGTTTAACAAGACAAGAGATAATCATCGTCTTTGGGGGATTTGAGGACACTCAGCTGCAGGTGAATTGCCTAGTAGCACTATATTACTGTAGTGACAGACGCGAAGGATCTGAGTGCCCAGCTGACAATTCTGCAGCTTTCTGATACAATCCCTAACGTTGTCCTGAATACCGACTCAAGATTACTGGCTAAACGTCCGTATATCCTCAAAGCTTTGGTTCATCAACAGTAATTGAGTAATTACACTAAGATTTCGAGAGAATGCTGATTGGGCAACACTTACGTCATATTATCATGTGATGTTTCAATCCACGTTGCAAGAGTTTCATCACAATCGTACCTCCAGTTCCTTTAATAAGGAGCTTTGAAATACACCTTCAATGTCTCTGTCCGTTTTATGTACATTAATAATGCCTTGAGCAAGAATATGTTTTGCTTATCAAAGTACATGTCGCAGAACATTTTCTTAGCAAAAAAAATACAAACGAAGTATTCATGAAAGTATGTGCCTTGTTAGTTTAAGTACAAAACAGTTTAACTTGCATTGAATATCCAGTTTAAAATTTATTCTTTGACTGGAATAGCTGTATTTCATCCATTTATTTTGTGTACAAATGTTGCTTATTTACATCAGAAAATGAGAAAATTACAGATGTTATTGTCCAGTCATGTTTTCTCTCCAAATTTGCATGAATCAGTCTAATTACTTACATTGTACAAACAAGTCATGTTACATTATTCAACTATCACTAACATTACACCTGATTGATCTTTTTCGATTTTTTTTATGAAGATAAATATTTAATTTTTCTATTTGTATTTCAGGAGTTCGATGTTTATTTGATCATTTAAATAGTCACAACAATTCGGCAGAAATACACGAGGGTCTGCGGTATAGTTTCGTGCTGGATGTGGATGTTCACCTTATAAATTATTCACAAAATGCCATATTTAAATGTAATGATGCACGAAAAAATGTAAACAACAAATTTGATGAGACTAACATTGAAAAATGAAATATAGGTAGATCATTCAAAAATCAAGATTTAGAATTCCCTCTGTGAGAACAATGGGTTCAATCCAAGCGTCTCGAAGCACTTCACATAAAATTATACGCATTTCCGTTCAATTATACACCGCCATTTCGCAGTTAGCAAGTTGCAGTTAAAAAACTGTATCTTGAAACTTGAATATTTCATATATATCCGGGATTCGGATGATGGGAACAAGGCTCTACCACAGTGAAACGAGATCCTTAACACCTGATCGAAAGAGACTGCATCTTATCGGTAGGGATAGTGGACGAATGTTGATGTCCCTTTGTGAAGACGAAGGCATTTTCCAACTGCAGCACCACATTCGCACATTACGACGATACGGTGGTAGCCGCTGTGGTGCGAATCTCGCGCCACTGTGGTACGCCGCCAGTACCACACTCGCGAAACGGGCGGCATGTCTGCCACCAGCTGTCACCGACGTGACCGAAGACAGTTGTACGGGGGCAGTAAGTTATGTGACTGCGTGGGCGGGCGCCGTGTTTATCGTGTCACAATAGAGATTTGAATTTCGCGCCCCAAATCGCAATTCTCGTGCTGGAGTCGCCCATTTGAGACTTTGGCATAAGACGCTTTTGTGCAACATACTAACGTTACTGTAAATTCTTCGTCTGCTCCTCCGTGCTAGTTATTGCGAGATCACGAAGGTGGATCTAATCGAAAACCAAATGGCAATCAGTGGGAAAGCGTAGTTGTTCAACATGAACTCACACCATTCCGACAAAGAAAAAAATATCACATGGTGACAGAAAAGAGATTACACTCTCCTTATCTTTTTTAAACTTGATATACCGACGAAATCGCTGTCTTCTATACTCGCATATTAATGTAAACACTACCTTATATGGGCATATGACAACAGAAAGTCCAGCCTTATACGACCTTTAGTAAAAAACGCACAAAATTTTGCAAGTTACGTTTACGTCTAGGTTTACGTTTGAATTTACGACCTTTAGTAAAACTCGTCCCAGGGCCGTTGCTGTGAGAGTTCTTTAACGTTGCCTGCCATGACACGGGACCTCAGTCAGAAAGGATCTTTCGTAGTTTCGTAATTTTATCCCATCGCCAAATGTTCGACATTTAGAAGTGTAATCCTCACTTCTAAATGCGATTTAGAAGTGAGAATCATTTAGAAGTACATAATGTATATATGTAAAGCTTTTGTAAAACATCTTCTTTAATGCTATTGACCAGTATATTAAACTAAATGGATATTTGGAATGAGCAGGGACGTTTCTATTATAAATGTAAATTTCGGTATCCTAGGGATAGAGAGTTTGTGATTTAGTGGGGCCAAAATGGTCCTTGATGAAATATGTTAACAATTTAACATTTTTTAACTTCTTGACACTACCATTCCAATTCTTTTCAAAATATGCTATGAGCATCCTTGGGACAAGGGGCACATAAATTGTAAATTCCAGGAACTCTTGCACACTGTGGCCGGGGGGGGGGGACTGCACATGTCTAAGAAAAAAGACTAAATGCTTAGTGATGTACAGATGTAGAGCAGGAACTGGCCTCTACCAAAATTGTAGATTTGGTGATCCCCGAGGTAGGGGTTCTGACCCCAGGGTGGGGCCAAACTTGGTACGTAGTGTCTATAATTTTGTAAACATTTGAAAAACATCTCCAGTAATGCTATTCATATTAATTTGAAACTAAATGAATATTTGGAATGAACATGGAACCTTTAATCTTAATTTTCCCCCCCCCCCCCCTGTAACAAGTTTCGGAAGGGGGAATATTGGAATCTGGATGTTTGTCTGTCCGTCTGTAAACAGAATATTTTCCAGGCATTAAAGTGTTAGCCTTTCCACCTAGAGTTACCATATCATGCATATGATCTACCATGTTCCTTATCGAATTTGGGTCAAAATGTCAAAGGTCAATGCACTGGACAACGAAAGTAGCAATACTAGTTCGTAAGGTTCCTAAGAGACATATATCCTTTCTAACGATAGAGTCACCATAGATTATGCATAAGACTAGTCTTGAAACGAAGATTTCTTTATCAAATTGTGGGTCCAAAGGTCAAGTCACTGGACATCAAGTAGCAATATGGTTTGGGCTTCAGCGTTGTTCTCCTCACTGAGTCACTCATATATCATCCATGTATATAAACTACCCATGGGTTCAAGATGATCTCTATTGAATTTGGTTCAAAAGGTCAAGCCTCATTGGGCATTAAATAAGCATTATGGTTTCTTTTTAAAATTTCTGACGGTTAACAACACCTTTTTGTTGATATTGAAATGATAATTCGTCTTGTTGTATTTGAATAGGAATCATATGCATATTTTTGGAAAGAGATAAATATGAACACACTCCATTGAGACTTTAAAAATACAAATATGGACTCCCTGTATGGCTATGATATCATGTGAGCTACAGGCTGTGGGCTTTTTGTTTCAGAGTTAAGGGGTACAACTCAATCAAATATCAACGAATGAAACAAAACTCGAACTTGATCTGTAAAATGTTAGTTATACCCCTGCATACATGAAATCAGTTCAATATAATTGCTCGTTGCGGAAGTACGAACAAAGGTAACACGATATGCCCCGACCACTTTGTGGCAGGGGCATAAAAAGTTACAGGTGAATAAATAAATTAAAGGGCTGTTAAAATATATGAAACTAGAAAAAATGTGATGTGGCTACATC
>CAJDSM010041909.1:1871-11976 GCA_903981925.1 Ostrea lurida | reverse complement strand
CCATTTTTTCGTGCGGTCACCGTGCGGTCACCGGTCACAGTTTTGCGGTCAGCGTGCGGTCGCCGTTCGCGTCAGCGGTTACCGTGCGGTCAGCGGTCGGTCACCGGTGCGGTCAGCGGTCGGTCACCGTGTGGTCAGTAATCAGGCTTTTTTTCTTTGCATTGACATTCGGAACTCCCAAAGAGAAAGCGTAGCTACATGTACATTAATTTTACAGATGCTGCCCGTGTTTGTTTAATGCATCTTTTATAGGGTGTTTGTTAATTGCAGGTATATATGTATTCCTTGTTGCTCGTAAATCCTGAAGCCATACATGTACACTCGTAATCCTGGATGTCGTTACAATTGCTAATAAAAAATACTGTGTTGACAAGGGGTACACCGTCCGTGTTTGTTTAATGCATAGATTTTTAGGGGTGTTTGTTAATTGCAGTTTATGTATTCCTCTCTGCCCTAAAATTTTGAAGCCATGCATGTACGCCCGTAATCCTGGATGTCGTTACAGTGCTATAAAGTAGACCGTTTCAGGGACTGTATATTAAGTGGAGTACATAATCGGAATTCTTTGGATGATTCCTCTACACAAGAAGGCAGAAACCACAGGAGGAGTAGTGAATTAGAATAATGTTAGAAGTCTTAAGGTGGAATTTGGGCCAGTGGTTTTCATACACACTGGTCCAATGGGACAGTAAGTTTTCAATTGACCAGTAAAATTTTAAAGTGATGGCCCAAGTGACTAGTGAATAAAAATAAGTATTTCTAGCCCTGAATCATATTGCTACTTTAATGTCCAGTGAGCTTGACCTTCGACCTTTTGACCCTAAATTTGATAGGGAACATCTTTGACCCATGGGTAGTTCATGTGTATGATATGGTGATTCTAGGTTGAAAGTATTATGTTCTACAGCCCAAAAATCATATTGCTACTTCCATGTCCAGTGTGCTTGACCTTTGACCCTAAATTCAATAGGGAACATCTTCGTCCATTTGTATGATATGGTGACTCTAGCGAGAAGGATAATCCTCTAGAGCCCCATAACCACATTGCTTCTTCGATGTGCCATAAACTTGACCTTTTGACCTAAAATTGGAATCTAGAGATACATTCTTCATCCTATTGGGTAGCCATATGCATTGCTATGGTGACTCTAGGTGGAAAGGATACCGGTAACACTTTAGAGCCAAGAAACCACATTGCTACTTTGATGTCCAGTGCACTTGACCTTTGACCTTTTGATACCAAATTCTTCATTCAATTGGTAGTCCATATGTATGATACGGTGAATCTAGGTGGAAAGGATAACACTTCAGAACCTGAAAACCACATTGTTACTTCCATGTCCAGTATGCTTGACCTTTTGACCCCAAATTCAATAGGGAACACCTTCGTCCCATGGGTAGTTCATGATGTGGTGATTCTAGGTGGAAAGAATAACACTTTAGAGCCCGGAAACCATCCTGCTACATCCATGCTAAGTGCACTTGACCCCAAATTCAATGGGGAACAAATAGTCCATATGTATGATATATAGACTCTAGGTGGAAAGGATAATGCTTTAGAGCTCGGAAACCATATTGCTACTTCCCTGTCCTGTGCGTTTGGCCTTTGAACTTTTGACCCCAAAATCGATAGGGTACATCATCATCCCATATGGGTTACAGTTCATACGTATCATATGTGCAATATGGTTACTCTAGGTGAAAAGGATAACACTTTAGAGCCCGGAAACTATTGCGTCTACAGACAGACGGACAGACAACCTGATTCCAGTATAAACACCCCTCCCAACTATAATAAAAGGTGTAGCTATACGAAGCATGTATACAAAATATTGTGTAGTTTAGGAAATATTACTACTACTTATATTGTATATATTAATTTTTCCTTAAGCATGGGTTAAATCAAGGTCACACGATCACACACACCATTGCATCAAATAAAAGGTAAAATTATGAAAGCCCTAGATTATATAGTTCAAGAGAATTATCCTATATGTCAACATATGTAAAATTTGATCCCCTTCAGGATTTTTATTATAGTTGCGAGGGGTGTTTATTATGTGGCGTCGGTGGCCTAAATGGTTAGGCCCTCAGACTCTCGACCGAGAGGTTGTGAGTTCGAATCCTGGCCATGGCAGGGCCGACGTTGTGTCCTTGGGAAAGGCACTTTACACGAATTCCCTCACTCCACCCAAGTGTAAAAGGGGTACATGTACCTGGCTATAGAGTGAAAGATATTGTCAGAAAGTTAGTGTTCTAGCGCTGTAACGGCAGCTTGCACTGAGAAAGTTCTGGATTGTTATGGTCTGCTGGGGTAATAATTTATTGTAAAGCACTCTGGGTACCTACATGTATAATACAGCTCAGGTGAAACTTAATTTGCCCACTGGTGTTGGTGGGCCATTTTTAGAGTGGGCATTTAAATGTCCATTGAACATGGTGGGTCGTGTATAGAATTGTATAACACTCGGGTAAATGTCCACTCAAAATGCCCACTGTGATTCTAAGTGGCCATTCAAAGATCCACCTGAGCTGTACTGTAGGTATAGATAAAGCGCAATATAAAAACCAATCATCAATTAATATTATTATTATTATTCAGTGGCCCCATCCTCTCCCCTGGGATCATTATTTGAACAAACTTAAAGGACATATCGCATGTTTTCAAAGTATGTCAACTTTTACGCATTTTGTCTTCCTTATTTGTATAATAATTAATTCTGATAGTTAGTTTGCCGAAATATTGCGATACTTAGCCACAATACGCCTTGAAATCTAAGCCCCGATTTCAAAAAGTCTTTTTAATTAGCTAGGTAGTCATGTGGTTACCATGATGTCAGATAAGCCCTTTCTTCGACCAGAATATAAAGTAAATAGTGTTAGATGTCATTACAAATGGCAATGAAGCATTGTACAAAGTTTCAAGGCTATCTAATAGACTGTGTAGAAGGAAAAGTGTTCATAAGCAGCTGCTGTTTTACACCCTCCACCCCTGCTGGATCCACCATAACTTAAAGGAAAATAATTGGATCCTCCTGTCCTGACAATATGCACATCTACAAGTGGCAATAAAGCATTGTACAAAGTTTCAAGGCTATGTGATAGACCGTGTAGAAGGAGAAGCGTTCACAAGCTATTTTACATCCTCCACCCCTGTTGGATCCACATAACTTGAAGGAAAATAATTGGATCCTCCTGTCCTGACAAATATGCACATCTACAAATGGCAATTAAGCATTGTACAAAGTTTCAAGGCTATCTGATAAGCGGTATAGGAGGAGAAGCGTTCACGAGATTTTGTAGCTATTTTACCCCACCCCCCCCCACCCCTGTTGGATCCACCATAACTTGAAGGAAAATAATTGGATCCTCCTGTCCTGACAATATGCACATCTACAAATGGCAATGAAGCATTGTACAAAGATTCAAGGCTATCTGATAAGCAGTATAGGAGGAGAAGTGTTCACGAAATTTTGTGACAGACAGACGGCCAGAAAGTGTCTCCCCCTGGAAGAGGGGAGACATAATTACTAAGTACATGTATGTGGAGTGAACACTAAATTAAATTACACAGCAAGTGGAGTGAAACTGATATGAGGTATAATGATGTAACTTATTTGTAAGGTGTAATGATTTACCATCTTCAAAAGGTTTGGCATCTACTTTCAGCTGGAGACATGGATTTGAGGCACTTTGAACAGCTGCATCCATATCCCAGTCTGACAGCATGCTGAGGTAGATTTCTTGTCCATAGTCATCTCTCACAAGGTAACTCATGGTAAAATCTCTGTCCAAAAGTAACATCAGACAGATGTACTAGAATGGGGTGGGGAACAAGTGTGTCAAGGTTATCTACACAAAAATATTTCCTTTACCACTGCTCCTACATCAAATGAATACATACCCTTTGATATTAAAAGCACTTGCAATGATATGCTGAAGCATTTCAAATGATGTAATCTGCGGGTCCAGAGAAAATTTTTTTGATTCTGGCTGCATAAACCCCTCATATTTCTGGAATGTAGAAAAATGAATGTACATGTATTACCTCAGTTTAAATGTCTTCATGCATTTTCAACAAAATGATGGGACCGTATAAATGATCCCTGGGCACATTTCTTGTTCAATAACTTCTGTATCTTGTCAATCTGAATTTCAATTCAAGACAATTACTCTGATAATGACAGCACATACATTTCTTTCAACAGAGCCAAAAAAATAAAAATAAAAATAGGATTCTGTGAGCTCACTGAGGGTACATGTAAATATAGCTCAAAAATTTCATATCAATACTCAAAAATATTGACTAAGACAGCTATTTAACTTGAGGTTCACAAGCATAAGGTCTGTATTCAGTAAGCACAGTATAGGACACTGTTTATCAAATGGCTGTGATATGCAGTTTCAGAGAAAAGTGCGACAAAAATATTGATTCTGCGAAGAAAATATTGATTCCACAATAAGACTAAAAATATTGGCTAAGTCAGTGAACAGGAAGTTGACAAGTGAAAGATCTGAATTTGGTAAGCACAGTATGAGACCCCTAGATGAAGTGATATACCTTAAATATATATATCAATTTATTTGTGGCTGTGATATGCATTTTCAGAGAAAAGTGCAACAAAAATATTAGTTTCAGACAGACAGACAGGGGTAAAACTTTGAAGAGGGTGTATTATAAAATTTTATTTGTAAGTTGGTGCTGATGACCCACCCATTAAAATTGGTGCAGCCCTAAGAAATTTTATTGCTTCTTTCCTATGTATCAATGAATCCATAATTTTTCAAAGTTTACATCAGAACACCACCATTTGTATGAATGGGATCGTAGATGATGGAAAGATGAACAAAGCATAATCAGATGATGGAAGGAGGATCAATTAAAGTGTAATCAATCAGTAACCATGCAATGAAGAGCCATTCAGTAAAAACTTTGTTTACCAGTATCTCAAACAGAAGTCAGTCAGGACTAACAACCCCCTAATACCAGTATCTCAAACAGAAGTCAGTCAGGACTAACAACCCCCTAATACCAGTATCTCAAACAGAAGTCAGTCAGGACTAACAACCCCCTAATACCAGTATCTCAAACAGAAGTCAGTAACCAGTTAAACGCATATCACGAGGGAGTTAGCAAGATTCCAGTTCCCCGAAGCCAGGACTATTTCCCGAGGCGTTAGCCGAGGGAAATAATCCTGGCTGAGGGGAACTGGAATCTTACTAACTCCCTCTGTGATATACGTTAACTGTTTATTATACCGATACAAATTGAAATATGATTAAAAAAATTCACTGAAAACAGTTATTTAATCGTTAGCTATCGCTCATACTCGATAAATCCATTATATTTTTCTCGGATGCAGTTTAAGTTTTCTAACACAGACAATGATAACTTTTGCGTTTACACTATCACGAGACTTAAGTTTATAGATTTTCCAATTCATTCAAAAAAATCGTATAAAAATCATCAAACCTAAATTGCCGTTGAAGTTGTCGCCGTGTTTAACAACGTTTACAAAGCATTGTGTCGTACAAAGCATTGTGACGTAACAATAGCGTTAGCGTAATACGTGACGTTAATCCATGACACGTTGGCTGAAAAACTATGACGAACTTCGGGTCTGTTTGTGTATTAAAAAAGAAAAGTCTAAAGGATTACGAGTAGCCGGGAATTAGTTCAAAGCAGGATTAGTTCATATGACTAACGCCCGGGGATTAGTCCTGCAACGGCATTCCAGGGAATTAGCCAAATCTAACCACTTACTTTTATATAGTGAAAAATCAGTAAAGGTATAATAATCAGGACTAACAACCCCTAATAACCAGTATCTCAAACCAGAAGTCAGTCAGGACTAACAACCCCCCTAATACCAGTATCTCAAACAGAAGTTCAGTCAAGGGACTAACACCCCCTAAACCAAGTATCTTCAAACAGAAGTCAGTCAGGACTAACAACCCCTAATACCAGTATCTCAAACAGAATTCAGTAATCCAGTTAAACGCATATCACTGAGGGAGTTAGCAAGATTCCAGTTCCCCGAAGCCAGGACTATTTCCGCAGGCGTTAGCCGAGGAAATAATCTGGCTGAGGGGAACTGGAATCTTACTAACTCCCTCTGTGATATACGTTAACTGTTTTTATTAACCGATCAAATTGAAAATATGATTAAAAAATATTCACTGAAAACAGTTTCATTTAATCGTTAGCTATCGCTCAACTACCGATAAATCCATTATATTTTTCTCGGCATCAGTTTAAGTTTTCTAACACAGACAATGATACTTTTGCGTTTACACTAATCACGAGACTAAGTTATAGATTTTCCAATTCATTCAAAAAATCGTATTAAAAATCATCAAACCTAAATTGCCGGTTGAAGTTGTCGCCGTGTTTACTAACAACGTTTACAAAGCATTGTGTCGTACAAAGCATTGTGAGTAACAATAGCGTTAGCGTAATACGTGACGTTAATCCATGACACGTTGGCTGAAAAACTATGACGAACATTTCGGGTCTGTTTGTGTATTAAAAAAGAAAAGTCTAAAGGATTACGAGTAGCCGGAATTAGTTCTCAAAGCAGGGATTAGTTCATATGAACTAACGCCCGGGATTAGTCCTGCAACGGCATATCCAGGGAATTAGCCAAATCTAACCTTACTTTTAATATAGTGAAAAATCAGTAAAGGTATATATAATAGGACTAACAACCCCTAATAACCAGTATCTCAAACCAGAAGTCAGTCAGGACTAACAACCCCTAATACCAGTATCTCAAACAGAAGTCAGTCAGGACTAACAACCCCCTAATACCAGTATTCAAACAGAAGTCAGTCAGGACTAACAACCCCCTAATACAGTATTTTCAAACAGAAGTCAGTCAGGACTAACACCCCCTAATACCAGTATCTCAAACAGAAGTCAGAGTCAGGACTAACATTACCCCCTAAAATAAATTCAGCACAACAAAAAATTGACTTGTATTTTACTTTCAATTGTGCTGGTTAACACACCGTTATTCATCTTGGGGGAAAATATATCAGCTCATTTTGCATGAAAATGGCAGAATAATAATCCAAAGAAGAAACGCCCGGCAATGCACGACAGCGGACGAAGACCAATTGCAATAGGTCACCTGAGTTTACTTAGGTCACCTAAAAATATAATGTCATTATTTATCTTATAAATGCTCTAAATTTAATCTCAAATATTTGAAAACATTGAGTATAGAAATATTTTTTAAAAGTTTTGAAATAATTGAATATATTTAATATGCTAAATAAAAGATATAGTTCAATTATATAATCTCAGGTTGGTACAATCAAGTAGTAAGGCCTAATGATCAAGTGAATTATAGATATGTAGGATGTACAAGATTGATCACTGTTCATTATCTTCACCTTTTAATATGTCTATAAATCCCATTGCAGAAATTTTTTTCCATTGCAGAATTTTTTTTCATTTATCAGCAGATCATGGAATTGAATTATTTATGGATATGTCACAAAGTAAAAAATACATGTCTTAAAGTTGATATTTGACTTGAGGGGCAGCTGCGTTGTTTGTACCCACATCCTCAAATAAACTTTGCAAATTAGGAAAAATAGGGCACCGTCAAGCCAGTACATGATACGCCCGCATATATTATTGACCCAGGGACCCTAACCGTAATAAAATTAAAATCAGAGTCCTTTAAAAAATATCGGACAGCACTTCCCTTGCAATATGCACATCTCCACATTGTGGTCTTTCTTTGTACCAAGTTTCATCCAAATCCCCCCAAGGGTTTAGGAGGAGTTGCGAAGACAAAGTCATTTTGCATTGAAAATCCTAAGTCAAGGGCCCTAACTCCTTAAAAACATTGGACAGCACTTCCCTTGCAATATGCACATCTCCACATTGTGTTCTTTGTACCAAGTTTCATCCAAATCCCCAAGGGTTTAGGAGGAGTTTGCGAAGACAAAGTGAAAGGGACTAACGGACAGACGACAGCGGTATATGCATAAATAGCGCCCACTTTTTATGCAGGCGTATAAAAAGTACCGAAGGATACACCGTAAAGACAAATAATGTATAATATTATAGAATATGAATCAAGATAGAGACTCCCAAACTCCCATTTGGCATATGGCCGAGATACAAAGGAGAAAAAAACTTATCTACGCCTCAATGCACACAGGGTAGTGGACAGTTATAAACACAAAGGACATTCTCTTTTCATGAAAATTCTTCAAAGGTAAACTTTAATAAGAACAGTGTTGTGTTAGTTCAAAGTATAAACATGTTCAAAATTCAGCTGTAATGGATGAAGACACTTTAAGAAGGGAGGAGTGCAGCGGTCAGCTGGGTTCGATCTCAAGTGGCCAGATAGCTCAGTTGGTAGAGCACCTGACTAGAGATTCAGGGGCCCCAGGTTGCATTTCCGTTGCATTTCCTCCCTTCCTGTTACACAACATTCAACTTTTTGTCTATGCTGCTGCACTCAAGAAATGCAATTTAATTTAGTCTGAACTATCTATAATCAAGCTATTTCAAATATAATTTGCACATGATGCAATTTAGATTGCAAAATTACTGACCTTTACTTTAACTCTCACAACTTCCCTTGGCTCAAGTCCGAAAAATCCTGATTTTGACATGATAACTAATTTTATTTTTGATTATCCGTTCACCGTCACGTCATCAACATATGATGTTGCCGGAAGTAGACCTGTAAAAGATTTTAAAGTGTTGGTAAAATAGGCAAAGAATGTCCGAGCCGGATTTGAAATTGGGGTTCTCTTCTTAGAGGAGTTTTTATTCGTCGTAAATAACAGGGACTATTTCAATAATGTATTAGATTCAACAAATTAAACTTTATTAAAATTGTGTTGGTCTCTCCATTCGTTTTTTAAACTTATCAATATGGCACTGTGTAAAAGTAGTGTACCGATCAGTCCAAAATTTCGGCGATACCTGAATCAGCCGAAAAAAAATAAGAGTAATTTCTTATTATTTAATTTCATATTACACCGACAAAATAATGTTCAATCAGACTTTAATTGTTGGATTATTTCTTGACCTATGACCTCAAATAACCTAGATAATGTATATTGTAGATCAATCGCGTAAGAATGTATGTCAGTCCAATGATGACGTACGTGAAACACATGTATCTAAGAAATAGAAAATAATTATGTCATGGGAAACAATTATTCGCCACTCCACTTCCAGATAGCGTCGTATTTGAGATGAGCAGCCGATAATTTGGTCCCTCGCTATAAATAGACGAAAGATTTCCCCTTTTTATTTTTACAACAGTGTACTTAATTGATGACGTATACACATATTTTGTCGTCTGCGTTCTCTAAACAATGTAAACATGCAGAAAATTCGTACAAAGTGAACGGAAATTTATGTGTCTAATTTATGAATACAGAGATCTACCATGAAAATCCTGATATAACAGAGAGGACGTCTTTAAAGTTATTCACACAGTGATAAAAATTTGAAACGTCAAGGTCTCGACGGCAGATGAAATGTACTAACCCCCCAACCCCCAACCCCCAACTCGTGTGTCGATGTGCTGTGCTTTTGTTTTGTTTTGTTTCATGGCATGACACCCAACTGAAAACAAATTTAACATTAATGCTAGAAAGTATTTACAAATTTCATAGAATTTTCCAAAGAACAACCAAATGTTCACGTATATAAGAGGGGCAATTAAACTATTTTATTTGAAGTGTAAATTCAGACACGTTGATCAATGTTAAATTTGAAATACATGGGTCTACTGTCGTATTTTGAATACTAATATGAATGGGCAAATAATAACTTCCATGTAGTTCTACGGAAAATCTGCTCGATCTGTACCCTTCTTTCTCTATGAGAGAGGAAACAGCACTTCACAAGATTTGAAAATCGAAACATTTAAGTATTTAGTACGGATCAGTTGGTGTTCTACAGAGAGAGAGAGAGAAGAGAGAAGAGAGAGAGAAGAGAGAAGAAGAGAGAGAGAGAGAGAGAGAGAGAGGAGAGAGAGAGAGAGAGAGAGAGAGAGAGAGAGAGAGAGAAGAGAGAGAGAGAGAGAGAAGAGAGAGAGAGAGAGAGAGAGAAGAGAGATTGCCA
>CAJDSM010041908.1:0-13795 GCA_903981925.1 Ostrea lurida | reverse complement strand
AGAGAATAGTTCTCACTATTTTCTCTGGACAGTTAACACGGGGTAATATGGCGTCGTCCTGAGAAGATTCGCGAGATTTTACATCTTCGTTGGAACTTCCTTCGCTTCTGGTTCCCGATTCCATTTCAATGATGTCGTATTCATGAATGACACTCGACACAAGCCGGGAATAATTGTCTTGATCCTGTCCACTTTCATTTTCTTCCTCCATGTTTATAGTCTCTAAGCCAATGCAACAACAATATTATCGGTAATAGATGACCAAATGATTTAAAACAGTGGCAGATGGAAAATAGCAACGCTTACCTTCAATATAAGAATTTAAAGACAGTTCAGAAACTCAGATTTTTCATTCACAAGATTCGGCAAATTATTTACACTTGGCTTGGAGGCTAATTTTCATCAGCGAAAAACCCGAACGTCGAAGACTATCAATATTCCAGGCTGAAATTCTCCTGAAAGCTCTGCCTCTGGTAAGAATTTGGTTTCTGGCTTTGTTTGAATATCTGGCAACATTCTGATTCCATCGGGATCGAATCCATCGTAAAATGTGTAACAGCAATAGACACAGTTTATGTACCACAGCAGTAGGCTACAGCCACAGCCTCAATCAAGAGCGACAGAAGACAGTTGGATCCTGTCGGCACGAACTGACCTCCTCATAACAAAAGATACAATCTAATACCATTCTCGACAAACGAATAATTGAATCACGTCAAAGGCCATGCTAGTTAGTTTAATATCAAGTAGGCCCAATAGGTATTCTACTGTCTAGACCCACAGCTTCATAGATTTCATCAGCTATAGTATTTGTCAACATGTGTTATTAAGTTCCTGTACGTGTCTAGACCCTGTTCCTGATAACATTGAAGTTTCTTATCACTAGTTCTCTAGACAGGAGGAACAC
This sequence comes from Ostrea lurida, assembly GCA_903981925.1. Classification (NCBI taxonomy): domain Eukaryota; kingdom Metazoa; phylum Mollusca; class Bivalvia; order Ostreida; family Ostreidae; genus Ostrea; species Ostrea lurida. The sequence goes on along the minus strand of CAJDSM010041908.1, from coordinate 12,888 downwards.
AAATTAACAACAAAATGCAAGAAATCAGTCCAGCATTAGTAGTAACATAGGTTATGCCATTATGACAATGACTAATTGTGTTTGAGTGAGCTTTATATGTAAACACAATATTAATGGTTTCATTCAATTTTACTGGTCTGAAAGCATCCACCAGGTTTTAAAGTAGGTTGTTCGTTAATGCAGAACATTGTATAGCAGAACAAACAGCTGTTTGATTTCTTTTGTTTAAAGCTGGTGGATGCTTTCAGAGTTCTATAGTAGAGAGGAGACAAAGGAATTCAGTGTTGACTTGTATTTAAGTGTCTAAAATCAAGAAAACTATGTCTCATATACGGCCTTCAAATCTTAAAAAATTCAGCACCTTGGGCCTTCGTTTTCAAATATTTCACCTCCTACTATATTCTAACTTCACCTGCTACTTCTAAATTCATTGAGAACGTATTTGTATTCAAATCTCAAAGTGTCAGGAGATTGAGGAGAAAGTAATCACAAAGGAACCATCTTCTGTATTTCTGTATTTAATATAAATTCGACGTAAAATAAAGTTTTTGTATCTGTATCTTCCGTAAGTCTGTCAGTTAAGAGCTTGCTATAGTTGCTAATGATGAATCTTTCTGTGAATAAGAGATTGATCAGGGTCAGGAAATAAACAAACATGAAGAGAAAAATAAAATGTCATAGTATCATCAATTGCACCTTTGCTAGCCAAGGGTTTTCAGTCCACTCCATTCCCTATAAATCGAAAACCCTTGGCTAGCGAAGATGCATCAATTGAGAGTTGAATATGAAAAGTTAACTATAAAATTGAGTTTAACCATTATTTATTAAGGTTTGTCTGTTCTGATATGATTGAAATAAATTTTCAGTGGTGTGTGTGTGTTATTTCCATTGACTGGCAAAGCATACAGGCCAGTGATCTAAGAAAAACTTTTGGTAAAGACTGTACATGTACCCCCTAAACTTTATGGGGAGGTATGAAGGATAATAATGAGGTAATGGAGCATTCCAAAATTCTCAATAAGGACTTCCTACTTCAGGAAAGCATTTAAGAAATCCCAGAATACTAGATTAAATTATATTATGGAAAATGAAGTCATTCACAGTATTTTCGTCATTTATTTGGGTACTTGTCTTTTTTCCAACACTATCGAAAGAATATAATATCTTTGTCAACCAGAAAAAAAAAACCATTCCCTATATATATATTTTTCTATTGCTTATACTGCTGTTGTTTGGGAGGGGGCATAATGGAATCATCAGGAGGGGTTATAATAATGGAATCATCATTCCTGTTTGTTCTTCCATCTTTCTGTTTGATTTTTGTCCAGACATTTTCCAAGAGAGCAGTGCATAAATTTTTCCTTAAAGTGTGCACACTCTCTTTTACCCTATGGTTATTGATGAATTTCAAGGTCAAAGGAAGTTGATGTATCCTGTAACTTGTATGTGAAACATGAAATTCAGTAATGTTGAAACTCATTTTCATTAGAGGTGATAATGCTTGTAATGAGTGATAAAGTGGTAACTATGAGGTTTAAAGATGAAATGTTCATGTTAAACAAACCTTCAATCAAAAGCATTGGAAAATGTGTCCAGTCTTCATGTGATAAAATGATTAAACATTAAAAATTTCAGCTATGAATGCGGAAGCAGAAAATGATGGGCGAGCAGGGCGATCACAGCCTCCGAACAATCCATTGTTTAACATGAGAGAGAGGCTGTTTCATGCCTTGTTTTACCGTGTAGCCTTGACCTATGCACGGGCCTTCCCGAAGCCGGTCCGAAGGATCTTAGAATTTGCAATCTTACTGAAGGTAAATGTCTATTTCTGGTTAAAATGTAAAAAGTCCTGGTTGGTTTTGAATTTCATTTTCACTTTTGTAAGCAAACTCTGCTTACTGCAGTCTAAATAAACAACTATGTCCATCTTTCTCTCCTCCCCCTCCGCTCCCCTCCAAATAAAAATTATAAATAAAAGGAAATTGGTTACAAGTACAGTGTTTGAAATTCTCTGTTAACGCTAATGGTGATATGGTGATTCATGATGTAAGTTTTGGAGGAAGGAAGAAAGGAGGAGAGAGAGGATGGCATGGCATATATTTTTCAATTCTTAATATCCAATAAAGGCAATGAACATCGTCTTGAAACTTAAAAATTTCAAATTTTAGATTGCCAACAATTTGATTTTGAAAAATCTTAAATCAAGTTTTCTAAGTGTCGCAAAAATTTGAAAGTCAGTTCTTAGTTATAAGTAAAACTGTCACAAATCTTCGCAATGTTAAAACAAGGCTCGAGCCTCTGTTTTATGTTACAAAAATATGCTTCTAGAAAATCATCATGTTTAAAACAATATTGAGTGTAGAACACTAAGACACTGTTTAATGGTTTAGAAATGAACTTCTAATTTGAAAAAAAATCTGCTTAAAATGGAATGTTTTAGTAGCATATTCAATATATGTAAACAAAAATCATGGCTCAGCCTTGTTACATAGCAAAAATTGTAAGATGCTTGATTCACTTGGAAAGTCAACAGATACGTTAAAATCTTCGCTGACATTAGAAATACCTTAGTAAACATTGAAACATTAAAATCTGGCAATCTAAAAATTGAACATTTTTAGTTCAAAATGTCATGCCCCTTTAAAGAATTATTTTTGATAAAAATGTCAGGATATTTTTTTCATTTTGCCTACGCAACCATTTTTTTTTTTTTATGAAAGCCCTTTGTTTCATGATAAATTGAATTTTTTTTTTACAAATTGAGATGCTGTGCATTGTTAAATTTTTTCCTGTGATTTGTTTTCAGTAGTGATGCAATAACTTGAATGTTTAAATATAGTAGAATGTATTAAATGCTGAATTATCAAATCTGTTTATTTTGATGCCTTTCAGGCTCTGCTGGTGCTGGGGATACTAGCTTACATACACATCGTATTTGCTCGTACTCCAATCAACTGCCTGACCAATGTCCAGAACACTTGGCCCAGGACTGGAATACTCCGGGTGGAAATTGTCCACAATGCCTCAGAAAACTACAGCATTATCAACTCTTATGAAAAGGAATACTCGGACTTCACCCTCCATTTTTTTAATGAAGATAGCGAGACAAGCTCAGAAGAGGACGCAAAATCAACAGAAAACTCCGAGGCAGCGGAAGGAGAGGAACATATCGGTGAAGACGAAACAGAAGGAACAGCCGGGAATTCTGACAGTGAATCTCAGAAAGGTTCGGAGGGACCACCGCAGGAAGAACTGGCAGGGGCCGAGGTGGAGCAGAGCAGACAGAACACAACTGCTGAGACACCCGAGGAAATCTCCAATCTTTCCATTGTCAGCCCTGGTGCGTCTAGGGCCGGGAACCAGGCAAACCTGTTTACAGATGACTCTCAGACGACTGTGGAGGGGAATACCTCTTATGTCCCACCACCAGAGAACCAGCAAACATTTGAAACACAAACATACCACATGTCAGAGATTGAGATGTTAGCTAAAGTGGGTGAGTTCAGAGTTGATTTTAAACCTTTAGAAAATCAAATTGTGTGTGCAGTTATAGATGACTCTCAGCTGGCTTTAAACTGGTACCTTGTTGTGCTATCGCTTCTCTCAGTACCAGTCGAATGCTCAAGTAAAACAGGTAAGCACCAATTTTTGACAGCCAGGATTCGGGCTGTATCGTTATTTCACGTCTAATGCGAGAGTTCATTTCAAAACAACGACGCTAGACAATGACGTCACAATCTACTTCACTATGTTACGAACACGGTAAAGTAAGAAGCGTGAGCTTCGTGGACTCAACAATTATGCAACAATGGCATATCTGCAGTGCAACATAAAAGTCAATTGACCAATGAAATCTGCTCATTTGGGAAAACCAAAGTACCCCTTACCCGTTGTTTGTGTATAGCGCCAATCAACGGGGGACCAGTTTAAGCAGGCTTATTATCAGAAGCATGTCTATTAATAGATCATTATTGCCTCCGCCAGGAAATTTGGAATTCACATGCACTGGTGTTTCTATCTGTTCTCTTCTTACACTAGCATTATACAGTTGAACATTCATATAGCAAAGTGCTGGGGCCAAAAAAATTTGTTTATTTTGAAAGTAATTATATCCTAGATTGCTAGAAGTTCACATACATTTGGGATGAAAATCATTTCTTTGTAAGAGGATGTTCACTGTTTCTGTGTTTTACTGTAGTAATATATCAGAAAAGAAAATATTTAGGAAAGATTGATTTTTATTGCATTGAGGCAAGCAAAGGTGGGGGTGGGGGGGGGGTTAAGAAAGAAAAGAATAATAATTAATGATGGATTTTATATAGCCTTTATTCTACCCAAGTATCTCAAAGCGCTTTACAATTGCATTGAAAAGAAGGACGTGTAGAGAGTGACAGAAAGCTAGAGGGATGGAGAGAGACTCACTGTATTACCCACACCCTGCTCAAGGTGTGTAACTAATTCTCATGATCAATTAGGTTAACATCACATAAGAAACATCAGCACTGATTTAGACTACACTTTTAGATCAGAATGAACTGGTTGGTTAGCAGGAATATGTGGTTGGTTGGCAGAGATATGTGCCACTTAAATGTTTTCTTTTCAATTTAGTAAGATTGAAATCTTCATACTTTAAAGTATTTTTTATATTGTCTTTTTTACACCAGTGTGGCCGGAGAGAAAGTAACACTCTGTAGTATTGCCTTGGGAATATGGTTTTGAGACTGAGTCCCTAACCAGGCATGAGATTTGAACCACTGTAAATGCTCTAGTGACATTGGGTGAGTCAGATGAAGGTTCTTAAAAGATGTGGAATCTTGGGTCGGTACCATTGTCATAGTTTAATGAATGTAAACAACCAGACATCAAGGGAATATACAAGATGACAGTGAAAGAATACTTGTTATACAAGACGGCAGAATATAATTTTAAAAGAACCTGCTCTTTGGCATTGTAAGCGGCATTTTCTTTTTCATTTTACAATTTTATTTAAGACCCAGAGAAAGATGAGTTGTTCGTACAGTCCATTAGTCGCTTCCTGTTGCGGAAGTCTTTCTGGATGACGACATCTTGATGTCCACATCAAATACACTGCCGAGAAAGAGACAACAAAGGTACAGTCATCACCATGGTTACAGAGCATGAGTTACCAGTTCGAGTATGCCTGTAACCAATGTGATTAGTGATACAAATTAAAGCTTGCTTGTACAGTGTATGACTTGATCCTACCGTCAGATTTTTTTCCATTTTTTTACAATATTTGTTATTCAAGATCAACTGGTTCTGAAGCTACCAATGGTTAATTCTATCAAAATTTAAATAATTTTATAATTAAGATATTATAGATCAACTTTTCCAGTGATTTTTCTACCATTTTTTACAAAAGGCTCCTTTGGCTTCGAATGATTGGGAAAAATTGTTGATATTTCATCAAATTAGGTGAAAAAATTAGTTTTCGATAAATAAGTTTCCAAATGATATCAAACATTATATGCTCTTATTTCACACATCTTTATTTTCTTTTACCCGTCTAAATTTTCAATTTTATTCTAATCTAATCATCTATTCACCATAACTCTAATTCTTAGACCCATGTATATCATTCCCAACTGAATATTTTTTTATCTAAAATTTTCTCTTTTTATTATATTATATGGGATCCTGAAGTGGGAAAAATATTAGCATCTTTTGGTGAGGGAAAGTGCCTGGGTGGGGGAATATTCCGACCCAAAATGGCCCTTAAAAAATATCACTGGCTTATCTTCTATAAGCATGAAATATGGGCAGTTCCCATTGCAAAAAATCTCACAAAGTCCCAAAATATTAGGTTAGTTTTGTACACAAATATCTATTACTATTGTTCAATATGTCAATATGTCTTGTAAACCAGAATTATTGGAGAGTGAGAAGGATTTCTTCCATCTTAATCAATCATTCTAGAAGATTTGACAGAACTCTTTAGAAGTAGTGGGTTTTAGTCTTTTTATTGGGTTTTGGAATACTAACTCAGAATTCTGGACAGATCTCTTGTTTAATTGCTTGGTAATTTTCGGCACATTTTCATTGTTTTTGCAGGGCTACCTGAGGAACGTGGTGACGTGAACACTACCCTCGTCTAGTATTGGATGTTTGACTAAACATGACTCGATTATTGTTTTTGTAGCTTCTGGGAACGTGGTACGTGTGGAACCACTACCGCTTCGTCAGTATGGTGTCATGGCCTAGGGCTCCTATCTTACTGCGCCTTTCTATCATGTTTTTTTTTGTAATGTTCTGTTCATCCTGGGATACTGAGCACTTTGATATTAGTTCACTGTTAGTGACTGCTTTCTGATTATCCACGATCAATCATATATGCGTTTAAAGCTTTTTGCATAGGAATTGTAACATATTTTGAAAATGAAATAGATGAAATTCTTTATATAGTTCTAGTGATTTTAATGTGCAAGCATCCCCCAGCACGTGTTGATCATTTCTTAGCTTGTTTCAAGCCATGTCTGCTGGCCTGTTTCGATTTAATGATTTAATAGACTGTATGGCAAAGGAGATGTTGGTTCAGATCTACAGATCGCAATTCATTTGACTATATATTGAAGTGTCTCGTGCACTTCTACTTAATCATCTCCATCCTTCTGAGTCTTATAGGGCACACAACAGCTTTCCCACAAAGTCTTTTTCAAAGACATATCTATTCCACTTCGTCATTGTATTTGGATCATGAACATGGATATCTGTCCTCCTCCTTCCATTCCATGACGAAGGTATGGATGAAAGACTACATTCGTTAATGTCGTCATTAAAGTCTCTATGTTGACATTGTTGATTGGATAATAGAGATTAGTTTTTTGCATGTATCCCATAAAATCTAAAAATGGAAGCCACCAAAAACAACATTATAACATGTACCATTGTAAAGATTGATTGAATCAAATTGATCGGATCAATGCAAGTTTTCTGATTTTGATCGAATTATTGATTATTGAAATTTTTCTGCTTCATTAGAGCGAGCAGAGGTTGTTGATCTCCTGTTTTTTGTTTATTTCAACAGTGGCTGTAGTCCACTCTACTGAATATATCTCAGTCATCAGTATTTTTTCATCTTATCTTGTAAGGTAATCTTTTTTGATGCCTCCTCAACAAAAGTCTGTTAAATTATTACCATAGTCTGCCTCGATCTGCAATGAGCCTGTGTTCAATGATATTCTTTATAATACTAATTAGAATAATAAATGCCATCAGTATTCATGACCTTACTACAAGATGTTGTAGATCTCATAAAATAGTACAATACTGTCTTTATATCTCAGTGGACCTACTACACTAGTTGGATATCTATAAATAAGTACCATATCTTTTTATTTCAGTGACCTACTACATTATTGTGGAGATCCTATAAATTCGTACAATAGTTGTATATTTTCAGCTGGACCTACTACAGATGTGGAGATCTAAAAATAGACAATACGTTTTTTATATTCATGACCACTTACATGTTGGAGATCTATTAAATATTAGACAATACTGTTTTGATTCAGGGACCTACTTATCAGAATTTGGAGATGAACATTAACGTATAGGTCCTTTCCTGCTGCTTCCACTTTTGACTTGTTAATTCTAGCCCTTGTTGGTATAATCCATGTGACATAAACTTATTGACAATATAATCTCAATGCTAAAAAAAACACCAGAAAGGTTTCTTTCAAAGATGACAATTACGTACAAGATGACAACATATGTATAATGTGTTATGCCTCCTTAATACAGGATGGACGACCATTATGTATAACTTCGTTGTTATTATATAAATATTTCCTCATCAGCTATGCTTTTTGAAGGTCCTAAAATTTTTGGTGGAACCAAGACAATAGAAAAAGAATTTGATAGATAAAAGGTCTAAACCATTTAAACAAAGGATACGAGCTTTGATGAGAGAGATACCCTTATGTTCAAAAATTTCCATTTGTTTTTGCTGTATGTCATATAGAATCTATCACGATTAATAATGTAATACGGTTATTCCTCATCGAATGTACAGGGATGGAAGCTATTTATACAGATTTTCAATTGACACACGACAGCCTTTACATCATTCGATTTCTGGATTCTGACCAATATGATGCTATCTTTTCACACCAACATCAGTAAGCGGCACTGGCTTCAGTCAGTACAAAATGAAAAGTTGAGAATCTTAACTATATACAATCCTGAAACGGCTCTACTTTACCATTTGCCGTCGTCACTCGATCACAGTCTTTGCGGTCAAATCGTGCTGGTCACCGTTCTGCGGTCAGCGGTTTCCTATGCGGTCAGCGTCTGTCACTGTTGCCGGTCAGCGGTCTGAGTCCCACTGTTTAACGGTCATCGGATCGGTCACTGTGCAGTCAGCAATCAGGCTTTTTCTTGCAATTGACATTCGATACTCAAAGAGAAAGCGTATCTCATGTACATTTTAAGTTTACAGATGCTGCCCGGTTTTGTTTAATCATCCTTTTAGGGTGTTTTAATTGCAGGTATATCTTATGTATTCCTTGTGCCCTCGTAAATTCCTGAAGCCATACAGGTTACACTCGTAATCTGGATGTCGTTACATTGCTAATAAAAAATACTTTGTGACAAGTGGTTAGCACCGTCCGTGTTGTTTAATGCATAGATTTTAGGAGTGTTTGTTAATTGCACGGTAATATGTATACCTCGTTGCCCTTAATATTTGACCATGTGTCATCTTGGATGTCGTTTACAGTGCTAATAAAAAAAATATAGGTTTTATTTTTCTTTTTTTGCACTTCATACTGTGCATTTAAATAAAAAAGAAATAATCTCATTGAGAAATACTGTACCTGTGTTGTTATATACATTTAGATTACTTTATCAGAACACATTGTACAGTATGTCCCTTATTAGACTGCATATTTTCAACAAACATAATTTATATCATGTGGTTTGTTTTATTATTTTTATAATAATTCATGATTGAATGATTATGTTTTTTCTTTACCTAGTATATCATTATGTATTGATAAAACTTTATTATTTAATTTTATGTTTTATGCTATGATAAGTTATACATTTCAACTCTCAATTGGTGAAAAAATTCGATAAACATTTTCCGAATGAAAAATGCATATTTCGTTCAAGCGTTGCGGTCAGCGGTTTCGGTCACCTTCACAATTGCGGTCCCGGTCTCGGTTAGCGTGGGTCAGCGGTCACCAAATTGCGGTCACCGTGCGTTCTGCGTGGCGATCACGTGCGTGGGTGTAAAGTAGAACGTTCAGGGACTCTGTACTTACCATGTCTGCTGAATCTATTATGTAATTTTTGTTTCACACAACAACTATGAGAGTAGAGAGATTATAGAATTTTACATAACTTGTGTCACATTGAGTTTCTTATAGAACACGGTTTTATTATGTTAAAAAAAAAAAAACAAAAACAAGTCAGGGTCATTAATATGCAAGAATCCTAGGGTTATTGCGGATTTCATGTGTGAATGATTTACCTATATGTATGTTGTTTGTAATTTTACCTGTATGTGTTGTTTGTGCAGGTTTACCTGTATATAATTGTTTGTGTATGGTTATTTACCTTGTTGTATAATTGTTGTTTAGGATTTTTTACCGCTATATATAATTGTTTGTGATGAGTTTTTACCTGTTAGTTAAATTGTTTGTAGTTTACCTGTTATAAATTGTGTGGTCATGTTACCTTATTATAATTTGTTGTGTATTGTTTTTACCTGTATATAATTGTTGCTGTATGGTTTTACCGGTATATTATGTTGTGTAGGGTTTACCTTGTATGTATGTTGTGTATGTTTTACCTGTTATATAATTGTTTGTGTATGGTTTACCTGTTTGTGTTTGTGTATTGGTTCATACCTTGTATATAATTGTTTGTTAGGTTTTACCTTATATAATTTGTTTGGTATGGTTTTACCTGTATTATTGTTGGTATGGTTACCGAATTATAATTGTTTGTGTGTATTTTTACCTGTATATTATGTTTTGTTATGGTTTTATCCCTCGTATTATTTAATTTGTTGTTGTATATATTTACCTTTGTCTATATATTTGTTTGGTATAGTTTTTTACCTTGTGTATATAATTGTTGTTATTAGAATTTTACCTGTAATATATGTGGTATGCGTTATTACCTGTATATTAATTGTTTGTCGTTATGACTTTACCTTGTATATAATTTGTTTGGTTATGGTCTTTACTGTAATTATTATATTGTTCGTGTATGGTTTTCTTACCTGTTATATATTGTTGTTTTGGTTTTTACCTTTGTTTATATTGTTGTGTATGGTCTTTACCTTGTATTGATTGTATGTGTAATGGTTTTACCTGTTTAGATATTGTTTGTATGTTTACCTGTAATAATGTGTTTGTATAGTTTTAACCGTATATAATTTTTGTTTGTGATATAGTTTACCGTTATATAATTGTTTGTGATATAGTTTTTACCTTGTATATAATTGTTTGTGTATGTGTTTTTTACTCTATATTATTGTTGTGTAGTTTTACCTTATATATATTGTTGTTAATTGGTTTACCTGTCATAATGTTTTGTATGGTTTATTTACCTTGTATATAATTGTGGTGTTATGGTTTACCTTTATATAATGTTATTTATTTGTGTATTGTTTTACCTGTATATAATGTTATGTAGGTTTTTACCTGTATATAATTGTTTGTAGGTTTTTCTACCTGTACCACTTCGCGTTTTACGCCTACCACTACAGATTCAACGGTCAGTACAGTGGTCTAGCTCTGTTTACATCCTGGCTCTTTATACAGGTAAGAAAATAGAATGAATTAGCTGTTAATAAACCACACAAGATGTTTTAATATATCAAAAAATGAAAAAAAACAATTATACTCACTGAAAAATGTTAATCAATACCTGCGATTTTTGGATTGAGAACAATGACCATGAATAATTCTCTGCAGTGGAAATGAGTTGCTGAGAATGTACACACAGTTCACATTGATGACGTTCCCTATCAGTGTACATTAATGCTAATATCTTCAGCCATTTTCTTCTAATTTAAAAGCAACAAGTCATTTACTGCTTATTTTTAACTTCATCTCCTTCCAATTAATATTTTCATTATTTTTCATGGAATACTAGTTTTGGGTTTGTTTTTGGTTTGTTTGTTTTTTTTGTTTTTTTTTTGTTTGTTATTGAGCAAGTCTCAAATTTATTTGTTTCCAGCATTCCATAATTTTTTTTTATTTTCCGAGCTGTAATTTTTCTTCTGTCAAGAGTTTTTCGTCGCCTATAATTTTACATTTCTTCAATCCTTTGTTTCCAGCATTCCATGTTGTATTTTTTCCACCATTACGAGCTACCAGCCATTTTGCAGCAAGAGAGAATTCAGCAAATTGTCACCAACCAACAGAACAATCAGGAAACGCAGACTGGAAACAATGCCCAACCTGATGCTAACCACAACACGGAACAAGCAACAGGCAACACGGAACAAGCAACAGGCAACACAGAGCAAAACCCAGCAACAGGCAACACAGGACAAGCAACAGGCAACATGTCACAAGATTCAGTGACAGTCAGTGCAACACTAAACCCAGCAACGGGCAACACAGCTCAAGATTCAGCAACTGTCAACTCAACAGGCAACACAGAACAAGCAACTGGCAACACAACACAAGACTCGACAACGGTCAGTGCTCCACAAGACCCGGGGACAGATAATGCAGCACAAGAAGAGGCCAGGAACCGAGGACTATCTACCACAGGCAGTCAGTACACAGCTGGTGCAGATAGTCGACAAGATGACACAAACTCCATCGCTCAGCCGACTGATCGTCAGTTAGTGATTACAGGCCACCCAGAGGCAAATAAAGCTGATAATATCAGCACAAAACTCCAGCACATCGAACAGACAGAGTTCTCAAGTCACAGTCCAAATTCTGTCGGGGAACCAGATAAAAGTAGTTCCCAGTCTGGGCGTGACCTAAATGATTCAGCAAACTTTAATCTTGTGACACAGAAAGACATAAATAGGCGAAGTGATTTAGAATTTTGTACTGCCGAGCAGAGCGACTCAAAACATCTGTCTCTAGATAATGACTCTGGAAAAGAGATTTCTGGTGCTCATAGAAAGCATGTTCCATCGGATAATGCAACATCCCATTGTGTGTTACAATAACTGTTATATTACCCAATCTAGTAGTGAGGACTGCTCCGTGGGATGATGAATTGTACAGATGAACGTTAAAGACACCAAAGTGAAACCTGATTCCACGGAGGATAGGTGATATATTTTATTGTAAGGTCCTAAGTGCAATGATATTGTTAAATGATACCCAGATCTTTCGCTTTTATTAATTCCTTTATGTTGTGAGTTGATATGCAAGTGTGCGTATATGGAATTATTCTTTGATGAAAATAAAATATTGTAGACGTTGACATATTGTGTATGTTGTGCAAGAGTGGATCCAGGACTTTAAAGCCCACCTGAACATTTAAGCTAGCGAGCTTGCATTTTCGGATCAAATTTCCTTGGTTATCTTTTGTTGATATAAACACAACTCCTCCGTCAGTCTGTGTCATAGCATGTAATCGCCTGGCCTCAGGATCATGAAACATCTTAAAGAAATGAAATAATTGTGAAGTCAATTATTCAAAACAAAATTGTCATGACGATTCATTATTGTTGAGTCAAATTTCTAGTGTCTTCAAATTAAGAGTTTCAGTTCAAAGGTAATAACATTTTACAGGTGATTGAAATTCTGACTGAGGTCTGACTTTATATCATGATTCCAGGGCCTGGATAGGACTTAGTTAAATATCATGGATTTTAGCATAGAGCAATGTTGCTTGGATAATGCTTTCATCTGTTAATATTTACATTCAGTGTATTTCTCGTCA